>JAPXFQ010000039.1:0-272075 GCA_028564705.1 Apricaphanius iberus | reverse complement strand
CGGCACCGACGGCAGCGGCCCCCCCCGGCCAAGCCCCGCCAGGGCCCCAGCCGGGGGGCGCGCCGCCCCAGAACCCCGAGCCCCAGGCCCAGTCCAGACCCCCCCAGAGCAGCACAGCACCAGGCCAGTAACCCGTGTCCGCCAGCACGACCCCTCTAAGGCGCCGCATGCAGCCACTAGGAGTCACCACACAAAGACCCCAAAGTCCCACCCCAGGCGAGGGTCTCGGCACCTATCGCCGAACCGCAAGCGGACCCACCCCCAAGGACCTCCCCGCAGTCACCACCAACCCTTAAGCTCCACATCGGCAACCGTGTCCCACAGAACGGAATCAAGGGCCCGACCCCACTAGGTGATGGAACTGATCAAGGGTGACCAGAAAGATTGATCAGATGTGGAGGCAGATGCCGTTTCTAGACCAATGTAATCCAGAAGGAGATCTCTATATTGATTAATATTCAGAGTATTTTTATTTTTCCAGTTCAAGAGGATATTTTTCTTAGCGATGCATAAGGCGATGTAAAATAATTGCATAGACTTTGTATCCATGGTAACTTCATCTATATTTCCCAGCAAGCAAACTCTGGGAGCAGGTGTGATATTACATTTCAGACACTTTGATAGATCTTCACATATCTGGTACCAATATTTCTTAACAGGTGGGCAGAACCAAAGAGCATGAATATAATTGTCTGGTAGATTGCTTGTACATTGTAAACAGGTATCAGACGGCGTATAACCCATCTTGAACATCCGTTGCCCTGTATAATGCACTCTATGAAGGATTTTATATTGTATTAATCGTAGATTAGGATTCTTAAGAAATTTGAAGGTTCTTAATGAAATTTGAGACCAGAGGTTTTGGTCTATTGAGATGGACAAGTCCATCTCCCATTTTGAAATAGGAAGGGCTATTGATTCATCTATTCTATTTAATGTTTTGTATATTTTAGATAGCAGTTTGGGAGGGTTAAGATTAAGGAAGTCTAAAACTTTTCCTGGAATTTGTAAATCAACTGTATTGAGCCTAAATTTATTTTTTATAATTGATTTAATTTGTTGGTATTCTAAGAATTTATTCTTGTTAATTCCGAATTGTGTAACCAATGTATTAAAGGGGATAAAGTCTGTTCCATCAAATATATGCTCCAGGTATTCAATTCCTTTACAACTCCAGCCTGGAAAGTTAATCATGCATTTTTTTTGTAAGATATCCGGGTTATTCCAGATGGGTGTACGCCTGCATGGGACTAGTGAGGTCTTTGTCATTTTAAGAAATTCCCACCAAGCTGTCAGAGAGGAGCTGATATTTATACTTTTGAAACATTCATTTTGTTTTATATTTGAGCTAACAAAAGGTAGATCTGAAAGTTTTATCTTATTGCATAGTGTCTGTTCTACATCTACCCAGCACTCATCGATATAACTGTGTTTTACCCATCTTGATGTGTATTGGAGTCTGTTGGCTAAGAAATAATGACGAAAGTTTGGTAGGTCTAGACCTCCTTTATCTTTGGACTTCTGTAGTGTTTTTAAGCTGATACGTGGGGGTTTATCTTTCCAAAGGAATTTAGAAACAGAAGAGTCCAGAGATCTAAACCAATCAGGTGATGGTTTGCTTGGGATCATTGAGAATAAATAATTGATTCTAGGCAAAACCATCATTTTTATTGTAGCTACCCTTCCAATAAGTGATATTGGAAGGGATTTCCATCTTGCCAGATCATCTTCCACTTTTTTTAAAAGTGGGACGTAGTTTAGCTTAGATAAGTCTGCCAGTCTTGGTGAGATATGGATACCTAGATATGTAATATTTCCCGACCGGAGCTGTAAAGCAACAGGACTCTGGTAAGAACAGTTGATAGGAAGGACTGTAGATTTTAACCAATTTATGGAATAGTCTGAAACTCTTGAGTAAGATTTTATTAACTCAATTACCTGATACTAAAAGTAAGGTATATTAAAAGTAACAGTTGATATAACTTTTAGGTATTTATGCAACAGGAAAATTAAGCTTCAAATCTCAACGTCTTTATTATAAATTTACAAATATTACTGCAAAAAAATCACAACCTGAATATAATATACAATATAATAGAATAATCCTTTGTTGTCCCACAAAGGGGAAATACAGCCAAATTCAGCAGCCAAAGTGACAGGCAATATAAGCATTGGATTCACATAATTAGAAAAGTATAAAAACTGAATTTAAGAATTAAGAATATTATGTACATTAAGTACAAAATAATAAAACCATACACAATTATGTGGTTTATTCTACATTCTATATGAAAAAACCCAAACAATATTAATTCAAGTCCATTTGATTTGCCCCAAGACCAAAACTTCACTATAAAAGCTCAAAGTTAATTTTTTTTCTTCTTTTTCAAAACTTTGATGGCTTTTAGGAACACATATCACTAGACTATTCAAGCCCTTGGAATGTGCCATACATTTTTTGAGGCGGTCTCAAACAATTGCTATTTTAAGCTATTTATGGGTTTTTGTGGTCCCTAAACCCCCACCAAAACAGATGTCCACTGTATATCCACTTAATTCAGATGTCCTTTGAAACTACGGCAGTGTTGAAGAAAATCGATTCTGAATCGCTTCTTATAAAAATTCTAAAAATTGAATCGATTCACAAGTTCAAAAATCTGTTTAATTGTTGGACATAGTTTGTCCTTTTTCACTACTAAAATATGAATTAAAATCCAAACAGCAGTTTTATGACTTTATTTGGAAAATGGTAACACTGGGTGAGTAACAGTTTACCAGGAAAAAAACACTAAGTCATTTGATAACAGGGAAATAATTAAGATAACTAGTTTTTAACAGCACTGACCCATATCTATATTGAACCGGATCAGATATCGAACTGGATCAGAATCAGATCTGATTGCATCAGATCGAATTGGATCATGAAAATCGATTCTAACAATTGGAATAAAATTAATTCTTAAAATTTGAATCGATACCCGGTCTTATGAGCAACCTCCCTGATCTATTACAACATAGATGAATTATAGCTTATTCATATATATTATTTTTTTCTCTTACGTGTCCTGTCTTGCAGTTGTTACGTTACTGTACACTTACTGTATAATAATGAGATAGAGAGAGAGTTGCTGTTAACCGTTTACTTCCAACTTCATAGCCCAGTACACAAACACAAATGACGTGTCTTTTCTGTAGTCCACCTCCCAACAACCAGCCCTCTGATTGGCTGAGGCATTAACGAGCATATACTGACTGGTATGATTAACTTTCCACAACATCTCCACCTTTTAAGTAAGAAAAATTATCATTTCACTTCGAGTAGTTTAATCCAACACTTTAAACTAAACCGTACCTTTTGAACATTCATGGTTTTCTTGAACATTAACAATCACAGTCCAGAACTCCTTTGAAACTGTCAAATCACAAATCCAGTCTTTTAGGTGGACGTGAGTGTCTGACTGAGTTTGTAACATATGTAGCATCTGGCTCCACTGCAGGTTGGTCAGCACTATCTGAGTCAGTGTCCCCATTAGTTGGATCAGGAGATGGATGCTGGGTTGCTCGCAGGTGTGAACGGTTTCTCCTCTACAGTCCATCCTCTGTTCTGACGAGGTATGATCTCGGGGCAGATGTCTGCTGTACGACGGTCCCGTGAGTGCTCTTCGCTGTGATCCATACACTCTGACCTGGGTGTTGCTCAGTCTGATTGTGTGTTCTGTGGCGTTTTTTGTAGTATTGCTCTTGTTTTTGTTTCCCTTATGTCTCTGCACTCCGGATCTGTTTGATGTTTGGCCAGCGCGGACACAGTGTTTTGGACACTTGAGGGAGTGTAGTTCTTAACTGTCTCCCCATTAGTAGCTGGACTGGAATATCCATTCTCCAAAGGGGTGGCTCGGTAGCTGAGAAGGGCTTTTGCATAGTCTCCTGCCTCTTTCCATAAGCCTTTGACAGTGGCCACTGCCCTCTCAGCTTCACCATTGGCTTGTGGGTATCGCGGGCTGCTGGTCGTATGAGTAAACCCATAGTCTCTGGCAAAGTCTTTGAAAGAAGAGGAAGCGAACTGTGGCCCATTGTCTGACATTAGCACCACTGGAACTCCATGCCGAGCATAGATGTTCTTCAGAGCCGCTATGACTGTTTCGGCTGATGCGACATGGAGGTTTGCCACTTCATTATAGCGAGAGAAATAGTCTATCACCACAAGGTAGGCTTTCTTGTCCCAGATAAATAAATCCATTCCCATGCGTTGCCACGGTCTCTCAGGTACGGGGGTTGTCAACAGAGGCTCCCTCTGTGTAGCCCTGTGTTTGATGCATATGGAACAGTTTCGTCTGACATCGGCAACACAGGTGGGCTCTGGCATGTCCAGTATGGCCTTGACTTTGCCTGTGTCAGGTTTCACTCCTTCTGCTGAGAGGCTGTGTCCGAGAAAGATAAGTTTGCTTTTGGCAAATCCACACTTCTCCTTATTCAGACTCAGGCCCTCCTTTCTAAGTCTCATCAGCACCTGGTGCAGTCTAATACTGTGTTCAGACCAATCTTTGCGATACACCAAGATGTCCTCAGCATGACACACCACACCCTCACAGCCCTCGACCATTTGTGTCATCTGTCGCTGAAAGTGTTCTGGAGCTGAGGATTTCCCAAATGGCAGCCCGTTGAAACAATAGCAACCGAACGGGGTGATGAATGTGCTCAGGAGAGCACCTTTGGTCAGGGGGATCTGCCAAAACCCTGACGTGGTGTCTAGTTTGGTGAAGATCTATGCTCCTGTCAGCATCGCTAGTGAGTGATCTACATTCGGCAGGATGTGTCTCTCTCGCTAACGGACAGAGAGGAGAGTGAACCAAGCCAAACGTGCGTCTGGAGAGACGTAAACAAGCAAAAACGGAGTGAAAAAAAGATGACAGACACCCCTCCAATGCCAGCAAGCAGCGTTCAACTAGCTCCACCTGGTAACTTTGACTTCAGTACTGCAACTGAATGGCCAAAGTGGATAAGACGTTTTGAACATTTCAGAATAGCATCAAGCCTGGATAGACAGTCTGAAGAGTGAAGTTAACACGTTGATGTACACTTTGGGAGATGAAGCTGAAGGTATCTCTAGTGTTTTGCCCTTAAGCAGTGATAGGAAAAAGAAATATACAGACGTAAAACTAGCTTTTGAGAACCACTGTGTGAGCAATAAAAATGTAATTTTTGAGCGTGCACGATTTAACAGATTAAATCAAGAACCAAGAGAAAGTGCTGAATTATTAATTACTGCTGTCCATAACCTTGAGGAACACTGTGTATTTGGAGCACTAAGAGAGGAGCTGATCAAAGACAGGATTGTTGTAGGACTAAGAGATGCAAAGCTGTCTGAGGATGCAGAATGTCGCAAATGCAAAAGAAAAGGACATTTTGCTCGGAAATGCCGGTCAGCTGGGGGCATCCATGATATCACAGAGGACTCTATAGAGCAGGAAGCAAAAAACCCGCTTTCTCTGAGAAGTGTTCATCGACATGGACAGTGTAGAAAATAAATGGACATAAAATATTGAATTAAACGGAGAAACAAAAGAGTTCAAACTAGACACCGGAGCTGGAGTTACAGCGATTCCGAAACACCACTACTCGACAGACAAACATGGGACATTGCAGTTGCCCATGATACCCCTGTGTGGTCCGGGCAAGCAGCCCTTGGAGGTACAGGGGTACTTCAGAGGAAAACTAAGGGTGGGAGATAAACACCGCACAAGATATCTATGTGGTGAACAAACTAACAAAGCCACTTGGGACTTCCAGCCATTAAAGCGTTGACTTTTGTGAAACAAGTGCACACAGTCCAAGTGGGTGAAGATATTATAAAATGTTACCCCACAGTCTTCAAAGGACTGGGGAAACTGACGACACCATACAAAATTGAACTGAAACCAGGTGCCACACCATATGCCCTGGCTGCCTCGCGTTGAGTTCCCCTCCCACTTCGTGATAAGGTGAAGACAGAACTGGATCAGATGGAGGTCATGCGGGTGATATCTAAAGTCACACATCCCACTTTTGACACAATGTTACGTTACTGTACACTTACTCTATAATAATGAGATAGAGAGAGAGTTACTGATAACTGTTTACTTCCAACTTCATAGCCCAGTACACAAACACAGATGACGTGTCTTTTCCCTAGCCCACCTCCCAACAACCAGCCCTCTTATTGGCTGAGGCATAATGACCATATACTAACTGGTATGAATAACTTTCCACAATAGCAGTGTGATACTCAGAATTGGTATTGGAGTACCAAGTATAAACCCAACAGATTTACTTTGTCAAGCAGAGCATTACAGCTTTTGCTATATTCCTAAATATGTGTGAAAAAAAATTATCAGTGATTGCTGTGGGTTTAATTTCTTGAGGTTATAGACACAGAGACAGAAAAACAAGAGAGAAGACATAAAGAAAATGAAGAATAAACAGCCAACAAAACGGAGCAGCATAAACAAAAAATCAAATAAAAAGAACTACAAACTACACATCCACAAAAAACATGAATACAACAACATTGTCCCTAAAATTGTCCCTTCTCTGCTCAGCTCTCAGTGAGGACGGTTGCTTTTTTCCCTCCCTCCTCCTCCTGTGTCTTATCCCACAGCTCTCTGTCTCCTGTGCCTCTATCTGGAGTATCTTTTGGCAATTTTCTCCGAAACCAAACTGAATAAGCGAAGATGGAAATGGTCAGCTGGTCTCTGAATGCTATTGATAAAATCTACTCAACTCTACGAAGCACCGGTAAGGGTCAACCGGGGTGTCAATCATGGTGATCGGGTTTCTGCTGATTGGAATGGGCAGTTACTGGAACTACCGAAAAATGGCAACAAAGATCTGAAACACGGTCGAGATTGGTCACTGTTCTGGAAGCGATTGGACGGCTGAAGGAACAGCTGGATGCGTTGATTCGTACTGATGGGACTCAGAACCAAATGCTGGGGGAGCTGGGACGCAGAACAGACGCTGTAAGAGGCGATCTGGCCGGCGCTCTGGGACTCATCCGCAATTTGTCATCGGACTTGGAGAAACTGTCGGTGCGGATTGGGGCAACTGGAAATTAATTGGATTTGGAACTATTAATCTGGGAATTAATTTGGATTTGGAACTTTAATTTGAACTACAATTTGGCTGAATTAGACTACAAAAGAAACCACTGACAGACTGAAGGGACAGAGAGGAATATTTGATCTCTCCCTGCAATCCAAATAATTTATATTTTGGCTCCCATGAAGACCTTCAACCTGGTCCTAATCAAATGTCCCTGAGAAGAATGTCAAAAGAGTCTCCTCTCCCCCGTACACCTGCATCTACCGACGCACACACTGACATGGTTACACACACTCACATTCACACACACCGTCTTGCTGTATCCTTAATTCTCTCTCCTGCAACAGGAAGCTGGATAACAGCTCGCCTCGATTGCAGTGCGTTAACCTGTGGACTGGAGCTCATACCTGCCCATCCTTCCTGATGTGTCATTGTTATTGTCTGAAAATGTGCTTAAATGTTTGTTGGTGTGGTTTTTTCTATTACCTGCATTGTGAGTGCTGTACGGACCCACAACACAGTTGAGCGTTTTTTCCCCTCACCGTGGAACCCTCCCCTACTCAGATGTGTATTTCTCTATGTTTCATAAACGGTAGTGCCGCTCGGTGAATGCATGCCCAACAGTGACCTGGATCTGTTTGTTGTTGTTGTTGTTGTTTGTAATGATCTTGGACAGGTTGTACTGTATCTGTAAATTCCTTGTATGCGTCATACTTGGCCATTAAAGCTGATTCTGATTCTGATTCTGAAAAGCCTTCAGCACCAACTATCTTTTGATGATAACCTCATCCCAAAAATGTATCTGTAAACACTGATGTCCCAACATCTACTGTATGTGTGTGTGAGCATGCGAGTTAATATAAGATTTCCCCATGAGTGTTTGATAGCTGATGTGAGGAGCCGTCAATCCATCCTACAGGAATCAACGCAGACATGAAGGAGAACGGGGACATCAATGCCCAGAAGGTCCCAAAGCCTAGGAGTTACAGGCGGACTAGCGCCAGGCTGACTGCACCCCGAAGGGAGGAACAGAGCCTCCAGAACAGGCAGCGGATTAAGCGTCAGATCTAAACTCCGCCAAGCCACCGAACGGCTTTTCTTTGCTTTTCCTTTCTCTGTGCACTGTCCAAATCAAAGCTTTCTGCAACCAGTGCGGTTCAATGAGTGCATTCGGAGCGGCTGCCGCAGCGTTTAGATTTGTTCACCTCTCAGCGCAAACTGAAGTGAACACATTAAACCTCATCTTTGACTCAGCATAACTTTTTTTTCAACACCTCATCCTCCGATAGTAGACTGAAGAATTCTTAGAGTAGGAAAATTACATTTTTCTTAAATCTGGGTGACGCAAGTTAGCAGACTTAGCTGTATGTGTTTTCTGCCAGAACTGGCCGTTGTGTTAATGTTAAGTACTCGGTTTCTTGTATTGTATATGTCTGAGGTTCTTCCAGGGATCTGCTGGAGCCATTCCTCCAGCTCGGGGCTCACTGCCCTATGTGCTCCGATTACCACGGATACTACTGTCACCTTCATCTTGCAATCCTTCTCTAGCCCATCTCTGAGCCCTTGGTATTTCTCAAGTTTCTCATGGTTCTTCTTTTTGATGTTACCATCACTTATATTGCCACATCCACCACAACAGCTTTCCTCTGCTCTTTATCAACCACCATAATGTCCGGTTGGTTCGCCATTACCATCCTGTTTGTCTGGATCTGGAAGTCCCACAGGATCTCTCCTCGGTCATTCTCCACCACCTTTGGGGGTGTTTCTCACTTTGACCTTGGGGTTTCCAGCCTATACTCCACACATGTGTTTCTGTATAATATGCCAGCCATTTGGTTATGGCATTCCATGTATGCTTTCCCTGCCAGCATTTTACACCTTGCTGTTATGTGCTGGATTGTCTCAGATAAATCTTTGCACAGCCTACACCTTGGGTCTTGTCTGGTGTGGTAGCTCTGGGCCTCTATCGCTCTGGTCCTCAGAGCTTGCGCCTGCACTGCCAAGATGAGTGCCTCGTGGTGTCCTGTAGGCCAGCCCTCTCTAGCCATTGGTAATTTCTTGAGATCAGCCACTTCAGTTATGCTTCATTGGTACATCCCATGTAGGGGCTTGTCCTCCCATGATGGTTCCTCCTCCAGGACCTCCTCATCTTCCCATTCTCTCAGGCATTAAATGAGTATGTCTTCCGTTGAAGCCTTGTCCTTGATGTACTTATGGAGCTTCGATGTTTCATCCTGGATAGTGGCTCTCACGCTTATCAGTTCTCCTTCTTTACGGTTTGCGTATAGTCTCAGGGTGCTGGATTAGGGTTGGAACGTGCCATGCATGGTGAGGAGCTTTTGTGCCTTGCCATCTGTGGTCTACATCTCATCTTTTGAACATCTTATTATTCCCGCAGGGCGTAACTGTTTATTGCCTTGGACTTGTTATTTTTATTGAGCTGGCTTGTGGACTTTCCTCACTCGTTGGAGGTATTTGGCTGTTGCTGCTTCCCTTGTTGCCTGTTCAAGGTTGCCATTTGCCTGCAGTATTCCCAGGTACTTGTAACTGTCCTCAATGTCTGCTATTGCTCCCTCTGGGAGTGAAACCCTTTCAGTGTGGGCTACCTTGCCTGGCTTTGTGACCATCCTACTACATTTTCCAAGTCCGAATGACATCCCGATGTCATTGCTGTATATCCTGGCAGTGTGGATCAGGGAATCAATTTCTCATTCACTCTTAGCATACAGCTCGATGTCATCCATGTAGAGGAAGTGGCTGATCGTAGCTTCGTTCTTGAGGCGGTATCCATAGCAGTCTTGTTGATTATTTGGCTTAGGGGGTTCAGACCGTCCCCTTCGGTTAGCCATTCTGGGTGAGTCCCATCTCTTAGGACCTGATTCCGTTGTCCTGCCAGGTACTCATGAAGTGCTGTGAGTTTCTTTAGCCAGTAGGCATGGATCATGTCAGGGCCTGGTTCTGTCCAGTTTTTCATACCTGAGACTTTTTCTTGGATGTCTGCCACTATGATGGTAATTGGATTCTACTCAGGGAGGTTGCTGTGCTCCTCTCTCAGAGAGGCCAGCCATTGAGCACTGATGTTATGTGCTGCCTCCTTTTCCCATATGCTCTTCCAGTATCTTTCAGCTTCCAGCCTTGGTGGGTCTACTCTGCTGCTATTGCCGTGCCACTGAGCAACACCTTTGCTGTTTGGTTTGCAAACAGCCTGTTTATTCGTCTGGCTTCATTGTCTTTTGTGTACCTCTTTAGGTGGCTGGGAAAGGTTTGGAGTATTTGTTGGGCAGTTTCGAGTGCTTCAGGTATTGACATCTGGGTGCACCTCTTCGGTATTTGTCGTTTCATTGTACCTCTCTGGGCCTTGGTCAACTGGCTCACTTCTCTCTGAACTACCTTGATATTAGCTTCCAACCGTCTTTTCCATGGTGGGTATTGTTTCTCATGTTTGCTCTTATAGGCAAGCATCTCTAGGACCAATGCTGCTAAAGTGTAGATCAGCTCACTGGTTTCAGTGATTGATGTGGTAGGGATCGCTCTCACTGCTGCATTCACTTATTGCAGGAGACTCTCCAAGGGTAGTTAACTTAGCCATTGTAATCGCTGTCGGGGGCCTTCTGCTCATTCTCACCATGATCTTATCTTTTTATGTTTCAGGTCAGCCACTTCTATGGTTACACTCGTTGGGGGTCCGTTGTGATAGCAGTTGCCGTTTGTGGATGTTCGAGCACTGAGCTACTTGGCGTTTTGCTGTCAACTGTGACTGTGGGTATTGTAGTAACCAGCTACTTTGAGGTCATTAACGAACTTCTCCTGTGTAGTTCTAGGATGATTTCCCACCTTTCTCAGAATCATTGCCACCCCACAATGTGAGATCTTGCATGGAGCCCCAGACTTAAGTTGATTGATGGTCTTTTTGTGCTCCTTCCATTTTCAAACAATGCACCAACAGTTGTCACCTTCTCTCCAGCTTCTTGCTAATAGTTTTGTTGCCCATTCCAGCCTTATGCAGGTCTACGAGTTTGTCTCTGACATCCTTGGACAGCTCTTTGGTCTCTCTCATGTTGGAGAGTTTGGAGTCTGCTAGTTTGATTGATTTTGTGTACAGGTGTCTTTTATACAGGTACCTAGTTCAAATACTTATTTTACTCAATGAAATATTAATTAGTTTATATCTTTAATTTGAAGATATTTTTTCAATTTTCCTTTTGATGTGCTATCCATAACTGTTAACCCTCTAGGCGCCAAAGTTGCAATATTGCGACAAGCAGCATTGCTGACTTTAACGAGCCACAGCTGGAGATAGGGCCACTAATTTAATTACTACTTTACATCAGGAGATGGCGGGCACCTGTAACTTTAATCTAAGATACATTTTTGGGTGTGTTACCGTGGAAACTTTTGGAGTAAATCTGCTTTTTAGTCAGTGGGTGACATGAGGTGCAGGTGCTGCAGTCACAGCATAAAGAGAGCGAGTTTTAGAAAGATAAACCTTATGATTCCCCATCAGGATTATTCAGATTCTGAAGAGAAATATTTACCTCTTATCAAGATGTTCAATTGTCCCGGGAGAAAGAAACTGAAACTAAATGGGCCGCAGCAACAGCCAGTCCCGTTTCGCCATGATGCTCCACAAGCAGCAACATTCCAGCTCCAAAGCTGTGGATCACGTTCTCACGATGGGAGAAAGTTATGTGATCGGTAGGTATGGTTACCGAAACCCGGTATTAAATTAGCCCCGAGCCTGATTCTGAAGTTCCACCCGGACCGATAAGCTTGAGCCTTATCGGTCCTCTTAACGGTAAAATTAAGGTCGTATTCATTTTTTGCGGGAGATATAAACACAAGCCAAACACTGTACTGGCCACCCGCTCCCCCTTAAAAAACACACATGCCGCGGGAACTGATGGTGGGATGGTGCGCAGTGCTCTCATTACAAGATTTGCGCACCAGTAGGGATACAGAGACGATGGCATAGCGGACAAACGGTGGCTTCGTTTTACAAAAATAGAAGCCGACAATGCACGCTGTCACAAATGCAGTAAAAGCTTTGCTTGCAAAGGCCAGAACACAAGTAATTTGACCAAACACCTTGCTAAAATACACCAAAACAAACAGAGAGTTTTTTGAGTACTGAAGCATTAGGATGAAGCGGTACAGAAAATGGATGGGTGGATGCTAAATTGTTGTTCTTAATGTTCTCAGGGCTTATTTTGCACTATACACTTTAGCATTAAAATCTTTCATTTTGGCTCTTGCCTTGTTTTATAGGGAAGTTATGTTTGATATTTTTTATTTGAATACCTTAAACTTTTTTAAATAGTATTTTTAGTTTTAGATAAATAAAATCATTTGTTTATATAGCGTTTTTATTAAGTTATTAATTTCTTACTTTTTATTTTGTAGTTACTTATTTTCTGTGCTTTGCTGTTCTAATTATTAAAAAATAAAACAATTATAGTTCATTATTGGTGTTTTTCCCCTTTTGTTTTAGTCATTAAAAAAAGTAACGATAAAGATACCGATAAAGTACCGGATCCATAAGGAAAATTATCAAGAGTAGTAGTATCGATAAATCCTTAACGACACCCATCCCTAGTGATCGGGTTTAAGGTGGTCGTAACAACGCTAATCATAGCAGAGGTAGAAGGGATGTTAAAATCCATTGAAATACTGGCAGATGCGACGGAAAATAGGAGAGAAAAAAGACTGCGAATAAGCTAGTAAACAGCAGTAAAGTTCTCTGTCCTGCTGCAAGTGATGATGATGATGATTTCGGTAAGGTTTGCTTGACAGATGAGGAAGAGTAGGATCACCAGTGGATCAGACAATTTGATGAGCCTGTTAGTTATTTTTGGGACAGATCTCTAAAATTCTGTGCCCAATGATTTTCTTTCTGTTGATTTTATTTAGTGAACAGAGTAATAGAGCCTGATGAAAAAGGACTTTAAAAGACATGTCCATGTGTTCTTGGAAAAAAGCCAAATATATATATATATATATATATATATATGGCTTTTTATATATATATATATATATATATATATATATATATATATATATATATATATATACACATATATATAGCTGTAGAAAATAAAAGTAAGTTATGATGCATCTTGAAAAACAAAGGTAAAAATAAACAAAACTTTCAGGTTTATGGGCATTAGAGTGTTAATTACTATTAGGTTAGAATGTGTGTGAAGGACTTTTTTCGTTAGTCATTAATACATTGATGTTGAATCATGGTGCCTCAAAAATAAGACTGATTTTTTAGTGGCGGTGAAAATAGGAGCTAGAACAGCTAGCACAGCTAGCAACGTTTGAAGGTTCATCGGATAAACTCTGCTCATAAAATGGCAACTTATTTCTCCTGCCAATATTTCAAACCTTTAGACAGAAACGGCCACATTGCATTTTCATCAATTGCAAAAGTGCTAAATGGATTGCGTGCATCTTGCTGCAGGTTAAAAAGGTGCAATGCTATCCGCAACTGGTTGGTAAATCCGCTGCAGAATGTTTTTGCGACGCTGTGCAGTTTGCACAAATCTTTGACAAAATTAGGCCCTTTTTGTGTTTCCACGAGACAAAGTCTTGGACATATCTGTGAGAGGAAAGACTGAGAGGAAAAATCTGCTGCTCATCCTCACAGCCATTGTGTCCCCGTACAAAATTGGCCCTTTAAGGAATTTGCAAAAACATGAACATCCAACAGTAGTGAGTGGTGTCACTAATCAGCTCCAAAAAGAGCCCCCAGTAGCAAAGAATTATAACATTTAAAAACGAGTCTCCTTATGCGCTGTGATGGGGTTTATTTTTAGTACTGGCAGCCAAAAAAGAACAAGACAATAGCATTTGCCACAGCAGGTCTGGACAGGTACCAGAAAGAAAATGCCGAAAAAATTGTTTGGTTGCCTTGTCTGAGATCCAAGTGAACCAACAACTATTTTGGATAGCCTGTGGCACTGCCTCCAAGCGGGAAAACAGTGAAAAGTAACCCTTTTCCCACGTTTTTCTGTGGCAATCATGAGTTGCACTGTTGCACCTCAACAACACAGTCACAATTTACAATGGTTGAGTAATACTAATAGTAGATCCAGTGAATAATAGATGAAATTAAGCCGCAAGACAGAGTGAATAGATCTGTAAACGGCATGCGGTTCTTGTCAGGACGCTACCAAAATGGCGGCCCCGTCAGGCAATGATGACATGATCCCAAGCCCTATACTGTGAAGGTTCAGTAAAACCTCCCAGAAGTTCTGACTGTGTAAACAGGCCTCAAGCTCTCAAATAGCAGGGTTTAGTGATAGCTAGGAGTTCCATTTATTTTGGTGTCACGTTTTAAAGTTGATCTGAGTTCTGCACTTAAATATCATGCATGTGTTAAAATATAAAACAGCATTGTATTTGTTTGTTACACCATTGTGCCGAACAGACAGGGCAGTAGTGGAAAGCAGTGATAAGAATATGTGTACCATTACAGCCCTACTTTTCACTCCATTGTTATGTTGTGTTTTATCAGAGACAGTTAAAAGGAATGTTAGAATGTTCAGGAATGAGCTATAGATGCATGGATTAAGTTTAAAAGCGGGATAGTCATTGTCACCTTTAACCTATGTTACCGTTATGGTTACCATTATGGTTACCATTGAGGTGGAGGCCATAGAAGCATGCAATACTACTATTGTAAAATACACTACGATATAAAAGATCAAGTTGACTTGTATATTGCACCATGTAGTTATTAATATTAAAAAAAACATGCAATTCTGGTGATAGAAGCGTAAAAGTCTATTGCTACTAGATATTATTTTTCTGAACCGCTTAATCCTTAAAGAGGGAGGGCCTGGTGCCTATCTCCAGCTGTAAACGGGCGAGAGGCGGGGTACACCCTGGACAGGTCGCCAGTCCATCGCAGGGCCACATAGAGACAGACAGGACAAACAACCATGCATGCACACACCCACACCTAAAGACAATTTTAGATTGATCAATTAACCTGACAGTCATGTTTTTGGACTGTGGGAAGAAGCCGAAGTGCCCGGAGGGATCCATAAAAGAATCATTCAGTTTAAATGAAGCTTCAGATTGATATAAAAGAAATGATTTCACGTTATGAAAAAACACAAAATACATGCGACACCGTGTATGACCTGAAAGGGGTATAATGTTATACCTTTTGGGTGTATCAATGGTGCATTTTACTAGATGTGGAGCTTTTTTTATCTCCACTACAATGGGGTAAGGGCTTTTTTCGTCCCACTGGATCTAGACTTGATAAAAAAGGGCTCATTACAAGTTCATTTTAATAATCCAATATGAACTCTAAATTATAGGGGTGAAGATATTGCCTGTGCATGACAAAGTTTGGGTTTCATCAGCAGAATAGACTGCATGCACAAAAAATGATAATGACAAAAGAACTGCATGAGACTGAATGACAATGAAGGGCAAACGCCAAACAAGAGGGGGAGGGGGAAGTTACACAATTTAAACAAATAGCTAGATAGTTCAAGATGATCATTTATTTTGAAGCAGTAGGATTATATTGCCAAACCGCGTTTGCTGGTGAACATGTTTCACCAGCAAAAGTAACGGACTGCTTTGCATTTTCTGTACAAAATGTCTACATTAAGCCCTTCAACAACCTTGAGTTCCACTAGCAACGAGTCTGGGAATACTGTCAGCCATATTCCACATGTTCCTCCAACAGGGATGGGATTATCACTGCGCAGCACAAATAACGAGTGTTAGGAGGCAGCGCGAGTTAGTGTTGAGCCAAATGAGCTGCAGGCTCAGCCACACCACAGAAGGAAATATCTGTACTGTCATTTAAATGCATGCAGTATTCACTCACGTTTCCCTTACTCCACAGCTGTCTCAGTATGTTTCACTTGATTGAGATTGGATTGATTTGGGCTAAAGAAAAAAAATCAACCTAATACAAATAATAACTGCATACAGCTTCTGTTGGAATTTTTCAAGTTACCACCCATGCTACAAAATAAATACTCATTTGGATAAATTTGGAAGGCACAGTTTGTATCCTTCTTTACCAAGTATATAAAGTTTACAATGTGACAACAAATTATCTAGATGAAACATCCTGACCCACATTATTTTTTTTCTTTCCCCTGAGCCAAAAGAACAATAAAATAAGTAGTTGGTACATTTTCCCAAAGACCAATCATGTACTTAAAGATATCAACATGTTGTTTAGACTCACTCATGCTTTGTGTTTCAATCCCTTCTGTGATGAACAACCTCGGCTGGGTTTGGGTTGGCTGGTTCCCTGATACACCTGTGGAAAAACAGATAAGTAAAGGGATGACTGTGACTCAGCAGATAGAGTGGTTGTCTTGCAATCGGAGGGGTTATAGGTTTAATTGCAACTTCCTCCTGTTAGATGTAGATGTGCCACTGGGTAAGGCTCTTAACTCAAAGTTGCCTACCAAGCTCTGTCTTGGTGTATGAATGTGTGCGCCTTTGAGAATACGATTGGGTTTATGTTTTTCCAGTGTGAAGCCATTTGAATGGTCAGTTGTTTTAGAAAAACATTGTATAAATTCTATCAATTTACCAAAAAGTTACACAGAGGTACAGTGGACCAGATTTCTTAAAAAATGAAACTGCTTACTTAATCGCTTAATCTGGATGGCCACTGGTAATAAAGTAAATAACCTGTGTTAAATCCCACAAGAATTTCTTTCTCTCGTCTCATCTTTCTTTACCCCTTCAGAGATCAGTGCGAAACAAACAATTGGTTGTCTGACTCACTGGCAACCGCATTTACGTGGCTCCTCCGCTCATTACACGCTGAACACAGAACACCACTGGAGTGAGAGGTTCTCTGCCCAGTAATGTCTAAGAAGGAAAAAACTGCCGAGTGCTACCACATCAACTTCAAAACAAACTACCACAGTCCCAAAAAGAAAAACACCACTTTAAGTCACAGAAAACAAGAGACGGATGAGCAAACTGTGTTTTGGGCTGTCCCATCAATTGTGGCATTGCGCATTTTCAAATCAAGGGGCCGAGACCTAGGGAATGATAGCCAACAGCAATTAGGTCATACAAACCATCAACCTTCATGAGGACTCAGATTCACATCAGGATTTCTCTCCTTGCAGTTTGTCTCTGTTCCCCTCTACCTCCTTTATCATTATCTTCATCACATTATTTATTCTAATAAAGACTTGGAGCCTAATTTATCTATGGTTTGCACTTGTTAAAACCGCTGCAACCCGCAGAGTGCCGCAAAACAGGCTGTAGTTGATTTACTAACATGGCACAGGAGCATTGCGCCTGTTAAACCCGGAGCAATTCCCATGCTGAATATGCAATACGGGTATTTCTGTCAGGAAGACGTAAAATATTGGGAGGAGAATAGGTCAATTAGTAGGCATTTTAGGCGCAATGTGATTCACTAAACAAACTGTGCTGGCTGGTCTAGCATCTATTTTTACTCCTTCTGAAAGCCATGGCATCAACCTAAAGCTTGGTTTATGCTTGCCGCGCCATATTACGTCATTTCAGTAACCACGCCTCTCCGTGCGGCCTCCTCCCGCCCCAAAATTTCCGCACCGCGCACCTAGGAAAATTTGTAACTACGCGGACGGTCCCGCGCTGAAAAACATGGCGGACTGGCAAGAGCTCATATTGCCGGAGGTTCGTAAATAGAGATCCTTATGATTCGGCCGATAGAGATCACTGTGATCAACTGTGTTTTAATGGACGAGAGGACAGTCTCCTTTTTCGTCTTTTTTCCTAATCTTCCTGGGTTCCCATTAATAAAATGTATTAATCATGTACAGTATCACAATGACAATTAGGCCACATTTTAAAAAGAAAATTCAGATTACATATTTTCAAAAGATAAAATGTCTTTTCTACTGCACCTTGAAATTTAATAGAGGCCACGATAAAGTGGGATGGATTTCAACAAAATTAGCGGAGTATGGACCATCTTAGTGACCTCGTTTTGGACATACCTTAATAAATCTGACTCTGAATTGCACTGCCTGCATGGAGCAGAGATGCGGGCATGTAGTACACATCACTGACAAATGAGAAATATAATTCAAAACATTGTAGTGTAATTGTACCTGACTCTGTAATAGCCATAGAACTGATATGTATGTCATATTTTTACCATTTATTTTGCCAAAGACGCATCATAAATCATGTATTCCTCCTCTTTTTTGTTGTGGCGGAGCTCAGATACAGTAGCAGCCGCAAAGTCTCATTTCAATATTGCTCCTTGTGCCTGATATCTTAGTAGATCACGCGCAAATGAAGGACAAACCAAAAGTTTTGCTGCACATGCAATTTTGCCCTTTTTATTTGGACTTTTGATCAATCATACCTTTTACCTTTTCAACTGTTCTCCAAGTGGGGTTCTGCATGTGGTTCAAAAAATGAATTAAAACATGACAGCATCTAAAATAAACAACAGCACGGTAAATAAATCACCGATTTCACTACCGTAATCTCAGTCACTTACCACCACCGTGTGCGCCACTCTGTGACAGACATTAAACATTCATCCAGTCTAAACTGGACTCTCCAAAATACAGAAAGGAGCGGAATAAAACCTGGCTGGTAAGCCTTTTATTGGAGATGTTTCACAGCCCCACTGCCTGGATTGTAAAGCTGATTTTTATGCCAAAATTAGCTTTATGAAAAACACATGACACGTCAAAAGCTAAGCCAAAGGCAAAACATTATAAAAGTTCTAAACATGTCTCTGCCACCACTGGTTAAAAAAAAAAACTATTCTGCAAAAAAATTGATAAAGATGATTTCCCTCTCCTACAGCGTCCATTATAATCATGTGTACATTATGGAAATGATGTGATGACATCATTTAGTGAGTTCTAATAACTTTTGGGACAGCGACTGTGGCTCAGTGGTAGTTGGCTTGCAATTGGAGGGTCATAGGTTTGATTCCAGCTTCCTCCGGTCACATGCCGATATGACCCCTGGGCAAGACACTTAACCCCAAAAATTCAACATCCTCCCATCGAGCCATGTTGGCTATCGGTGTATGAATGTGAGTGTGATTGGGTGAATGTGTCTTCTATGTAAAGCGCTTTGAGTGGTCAGCATGACTAGAAAAGCGCTATATAAGTTCAGTCCATTTAGCCAATTACTGCTTTCCACGCTGAGGAATTGGCAACAGTGAAAGAGAAAGAAATATTAAAGCGGCAGGAGTAGACCTGGTCGAAGAAGAAGGGGAGACACAACGGCCTCATCTTTATCTTGTATCGACATGAGCTAAGTCTTCTTGCTCGATCCCGGTTTCTGTTCCCGTAACAATGGAGCATGATACCCTGATAGCATGAAAACGAGCATGCACGTGTCCCGCTCCTCTGAAGTCTGTATAACTGTAATCTGATAAACTGCCATTAAAATATTACAAACCGAGGCTTGTTTTTTTTTTTTTTCTGACATGATCTACGTTCCTAGAAGCAATGACTTGCACAGTAAATAATTAATTAAATCATCATTAAACAGAAATATTCCCATAACATAGATACATTTGCATCTCCAAAACAGTGAAATAAAGATTATACAGTTTCTCAAAACTGAATCGGAAGGGAAAAGAAGCAGTGAAAAAAATTATTTGATCAAAAATAAAATCTTGAGGAACTACCAAGCAAGCTGAAAGCGAAAGACTCAAAATTATCTGTATGAACAAAGAATCTGTCCTCTAGCTGCACTGTTAAAGGGAAAGTTCTGGGGTGGTTTTTCACCTGGACTTTTTTTTTTTTTAGCATGATTTATGTTCATTTAGTCACCAAGAAAAGTTTGGAGCTACTTAGAATCCTTCAGGAGAAGTTTAGATCCATTCCCAATCAGCATATATCCATAGAATGGGAGTTAATGGGACAACTGACGTGCAGCCTCTAAATAAAGCGTTATCTGCCCCAGAAATGTTTCATTTCACCAATATTTTCTTATGAATCGCTAGCACCATTGCCCTGGGTTTGGAGCATCTCGGAGGTGCTTTGTTGTTGTCTCAGACTTTTAATCCAACCAATTCCAACTTGCACTAACTGGTGATTTCAATTATATTGCAGCCATTCCACCATTGCAGCTGTAATCTTAAACTGTGTCCACACTGAACACGACAGGAGCGACTATAAAGCGCGACACACGCCTAGCTGTTGGCGTGCACATTCGCACCTTGAAGCGTGTACAACGCGAACTGGTCGCGCTTCAAATATGGTATTTTCACGCGTGAACTGGCCTTCAGCGGAGCTGGGGCCAGAGTGAAGCTGCCGGTGGATTATGGATTATGGTCTCCGATCTGACGGAGGACGGAGTGGATTACGTGTTCGGCCTGGCCGCCGGTAGAGCTGGGACCGCTGCACTGGGGGTTTGGTGAGCTACAGATACAGTCTAGCTACGGCGGAGGGATCCATAAACAGCAGCAAGCCTCTCATAAACACCGGCTCCTTGCCGCCTGGAGAACGTGACCTGCTCGCCCAGTTTGTGCCGTGAAGGTCCAAGCCAGGTGGTGGTCCTGCCGAAACACCAACTACATTTCTGAGCAGCTGTCCATCTGTCTCCGGCTCGTAAAAGTTTATAATATTTGAGCAGCGTGGGACGTTGCTACCAGGAAACCAGGTGAGGAGGCCGTTTCAAGGCTGACTTCTAGGCCGAGAGGTGCTTTTACAGCAACAACGGTATGTCTGTCTCTGTATTGAAAACGTCATGTGTCATGTAGCTCGGGGTGATTAGCCACGATGTTTATCAGTATTTCCTCCATGTCCTGCTGAGGCTGTGACTCCATGACAGTCACCGAATCACTGAAACTCTGTCCCCTGATTGGTTGTCGCGGCGCGATTTTACACTGGAGTTCAGATTTTTCCAACTCGAGCGATAGACGCCATGAGCGCGAATGCACAAAATATACCACATAAAATGGAGTGCGAATTTTCCATCGCATCTGTAGCGCAAATTGTTCGCGCAAATCAGACGGAAAAGCTTTTTCGCGACGCAAATCTGCTTCTGAAGTGTCGCGGGACCCCAAGTTGCGTTTCATCGCGCTCCTCCATTGATTTTACATGTAAACCTGAAGCTCTAGTCGCTCCTATGGCGTTTAGTCTGGACACGCCGTTAGAAGGTAGCGGAAAGTTAGCCTGTGGAAGGCTGGTCATTTTGTTTGTGCAATTTGGAAACACGCAAAAGCAAAATATGTTGATGTTTACTGTAGAGAGTTCTGTGTGATTGAAAGCCCTGCACAGACTACAAGAAGGACGCCGCACAGCAGTGAAGTAATCGAAATCATGCATTACTATAGTTGGAATAAAAGCCTGTAAAACACCCTGGAACACAACACCTCCGAGACACTCCGAGCTCACAGGGGAATAGTGCTAGGGAATTTATTACAAAACATTGGTGAAATAAAGGAGTTTTGTGGCATTTAATGGCTGATCATGAATATATATCAACTTCTCCTGAATGACTCCAGGTTGCCCCAAACTTGTCTGGGTGACTAAATTAAAGTAACGCATGCAAAAAATAAGGTCAAAGTTGCAAAAAATGGTACGCTACCTTTCAATTCCAACCAATGCTCTAAACAGGATATGAGAAAATTGTGATCAACAGTGTACAATGCTTTCATTAGCAGCAGCATAATCTATGATTATTGTCCTATCACCATGCTAAAAGAGGTTTAAGTTTGTTGCAGCTGATCCCGGTAAAACAGATCCGATTATTATATGTTTTAACGACAGATGTAAATGAAGAGTGACTCTAAGCTGTTTAACAGGAATTCTTATTGGCAGTCATGGTGGAGGACAAACAAAACCTTCAGAAAATCAAGAGAGTTTGGTGGCAGAGCTGTGCAGTGGGGTGGAGGAGATGTAGGGGTGGGGGCTATATCAATTCCCGCACTTCCGCTGTGACAGAGATCAGGTTTTTGGACCGACAGTCGCATCCCATGGAAGCAGCATGCTATGCACTTCTCACAGAGCACATCAGCTTAGAGCTCGTCTGGAAATCACTTTTGCTCTCAGTAGATAAAACTGACACTTCATCTCCAAACACCTCACTTAGCAGGGACATGAACATAATGGGCTTCATACTCTCCTGGCATGCCAAGTGCGGGTGAGTGCAGGTTTTCCTTTTTTCATGCGATGTTGCTGTTTACTACACTGCATGAATTATCATTAGGTTAATAAAGGGAGGAGGAAGCACAGCACATCTGCTGCCTTGGCTTTGGGTGCAACGGCTAAAATTTGAGTGAAAGTGCGGATTAAGTGCACTTGAGCAGTTGCCCCTGAGTGAATATTAGTTGTTTCTTTGTAATTTCACCAAAAACATATGACTATTAATAAAAAGGAAGCTGCAGAATTTGTTGCATGATTCTGTAACTTTGTCATAGAAGCTGAACACAATTTGTTATATAGCGCTGGAATCATATTGACCTCTAAAAGTGCTTTCCAGTAGAGTCACATTCACCTAGTCACACATTTATGCATAGATAGCCAAATGGTTAACTACCTTGGAGTTAAGTGCCTTGCCAATGGGTTCATCAATAAATAGCGAAACCCTAAACTTTCAGACTGCCAGATGACTACTCTCTCCACTGAGCAATTGTCAACCACTTTAACAGGATGGCACGAAAGACAGGACAATCCTGGAAGAAAACCTGTCAGATGCTGCAGAAGACCTGAGAATGAGTTGGATGTTGGCCTTCCTCCAGGGGAACCGACTCTACGCATAAAGCCAGAGTTAAAATGGATCAAAACATATTCACGTTTTAGAATGGTCTAGTCAAAATCCAGAGCTAAACAAAAACGATTTGAACGACGTGAACATGGCTATTCAAAGACCTTGTACATCCAATTTTTATAATCAAAAAAGAACGGGTTTTAAACGGTGATTTTATTCATTTGGGGGATTAAATCTATCCAAACCAACCACAATCTATCTGAACATATAAATATACCGTTAATCTAACAGCTGGTTGTTTCACCCTGACAGGAACAGCTGTCGTCAGCGGAATTTTACACCCACTGTTTCAATTTAGGCACATTAGAGGAATTTCCACCATAAATATCCTGTTTAAAGTCATCAAGGTAATCAGGTTTAATTCCAGACTTTGACTATGCCACTGGATCCATGTCCTGCAAAACCCGAGTGTGTTTGACAGCTTAAGTTCCCAAATTGATGGACAGATATTCTCCCTGTTGGTTCAAGCAATTATAGCAAGTCATCCAGGTCCTGAAGCAGCAAAGGAGTCCCAGACCACCACACTGCCGCCACCGTGCTGAATTGTAGGTATGTTCTTTTTTGAGGAGCTGTGATTGTTTTATACCACAGGACACATACCTACTGAAAAGTTTGACATTTTAAGATCATTAAGCTCATTAAAGACAGAAAATTATTTTGTTACAGTCTCTCTACAAACATAGAGTGATGGGTTTGGTCCATCCTACACCAATGGTAGACCTGCTTAGGCTCAATGGAGCGTGGCAAGACCAACCTGCAGAGCAAAATCCTTTGCTACCGCTACAGTTTGTCTTTTCTACTAAGTTTGAAGTGGTTCAGCTTACACCCTGTTTGGTTCAGTCCCTCAACAAGTATCTTCCTCTTGAATGCTGATTGGTCAATCTTTTCTGTAACTTTTCTGTATGGTACTCTTTTATTTGAACCAAAACTGTCTGGTTTTTAGTGACGATAACCCCGATGAATGCCACAGGTCGAACCTTAACTATCAATGAAGTTGCTTCTTAGCACTTCAAATGTTGCTGTCGTCTTAACCAGGTTCTTAGCAGGTTTCTGACACTCTTCATATACCTGGGAGTCATTGAAGTAGTGCCAGAACTTCTCTTACACGACACCCCAGCTAAATTGAGCAATACCCAAGCCGGACACTGCCCCTCCCAGAAGTAACAAGGCTGTGGAAGTCGGAATAACAACACCAGTACGACAACAACATAGCAGCAACAACAAGTGTAACACCATCAAACAGTACAGTACTTACAAAATGTACTGTGATGCAGCGTTGTTAATTTAGTTGCTAATGGTGTATGCCCTTCATTTACTTTTCCCACAAGTTTGATACTCTAGGTCACAAGGAAGGATGCCAATGTTAAAGCATGCATGTTGCCACCTGTCACAGAGTTTAATAAACTTAATTCCATAATTTCAATTTTCTGAGTGAGATGTATAGTGGAATAAAGGCTCCTATTCTGGTTAAGATGTTAGTTAGATTATTACCATAGCTCAATTTAGATGTTAACCGAGGCATGTAGAGCTTTAGATGCTGTTTTAGCTTCTTATGTGACCTCCTGAATGAGCTCTTTGAGAAATTTTGGTAGGCTGGCTACTCCTGGCATATTTCACCACTGTTTCATGTTTTCTCCATTTTTAGATAATGCTTCTCACCATTCTAAGTCCCAATGACTTCAAAGTGGCTTTATGACCTTTTTCAGATTTTTCATCTGTTCGTAAATTTATTAGGTCTTTGATAACTTTTATAGATTGTTGGCCTAATTCATATTGTCATACAGGTTCTAGGGAATTTTTCTATTCTACGGCTTGTTCCTGATTTCAAAGTTGGTTAATTACTTTCCCTCTTTAATGAATAAAATAATCATTTGAAATCAGTGTTGTTCCTTTAGACGTACTAAGGTTATCTTTATCTAATATAAACTTTGATTATTGAAATGGTGGATGGAACAGTAAACAGAAAAAAAAAACTGTATGGAGGCAAAGACTTTTTGCCATCTAAAGATCCCAAAAGACTCAAATGCATGTCATATTTTTTAAATATTATTTTCAGAATATGTTGAAAACCTTTCAAAACCATTTTAATTCCAAAGTTGAATATTAGATTGTAGTTTGATTCAGATGAAATGTAGAAAAGTTCAAATTCAAAATACTTTAGTAGGCAGCACCAAATAAAAGATTGTAAACCAAAGCGTGGATGGTTTTCTGACATAAGAACTGAAATAAAGTAATATAACTGAAGCCATCAGTTGTGGAGCTGCAGTATTCAAGAAGACACCAGAAAATCTTTGGGTTTTGTATATATCGGTACCAACAGCACTTCACTGAGTTTGTAAGTGGACAACACAAAAAAGACAAAAACACAAGACCATAATGACTCCATTGGCTTCATCCCTTTCATTTATGCTCAGTGGTTTCATTGTAGCAGAACATGAGCAATGACTCTGAGCAGATATTTATCTCTGTACAGCATACACAAAGTTTTCAGTGACAGGCAAGAAGTCATGTATGTGGAGATGATGGAAGAAAAAGAAATGACAAATCTTAAGAATTGCTGAAAGACACTAACTTTGCTACAATAAAGTATGAATATAAATACAACTCATGTGTAGTGAAGAACAGCTTCCAGATACAGAATCATGCAAAAGTAGGAAGATGGAGCAGCCTCAGCACTTAGGCCCATACCTTTACTTTCTGAGCGTTTCTTCCTTCTCCTCCTAAACTGCCGGCGGATCAGGCGGCAGTGCTCAGCCACATCCAGCAGCAGAGCCATGGCTGATCTGTCCCCTGCAGGCTCTGCTCACTCTGGAAGACTATGTCGACGCAACTTTGGATAGCAGAGGGAGGAGGAGCAGAGGAATGCTGCTGTGGTAAACGGCTTTCAGATAAATGAGTTGGGGTGTCTCTCCTCCTCCTACCTCTGTCTGCTTCTTTCTATCTTCCACTTCCTCAAAAGTCCATAAATGGAGCAAGAATCATTGCTAACAACTCCAGAGTGACCTGTGGATCAGTTCACATCACCCTTTTTTCTTTCTTCAGCCAGGGACATGTCATTTTTGGGGTGTTTATTTTGAATTTTTTGAATCACTTTGGTGTTAGATTTAAAATTTTATGTAAACTGTTAAAGGGACTATATCATGCATTTTTACAGCTTTCAACTTCTGGGATAGACATATATATGCTAAAATGTTTCCGTTGGTGTTATACTTTATAAATTTGTCCTAAAATTTAACGTGTGCCCTGTAGTTAATGTTGGACCACGAAGCAAAACACCTCGTTTCTCTTGGAACTCTATCAAAGGTAGGCCGCTCTGCCTGCAGAGGCGGTGTAGACACCCCGAGCACTTCCTTGTTTTCAACTAGTGATGTCACTAGTTGAACACTCAGTCATTTTCTAGGAGAGGGAGGGGCAGCTGCTCAGAGGGCAGAATTCAGGAGGATTAGTCAGGCATGGGTGAATTAAGCCAAAAACCACTCTGGTGGAGTTTTTTATGATAAAATTGCATTACCAGATGGTTGAAAACTCCAAAAACTTGATTTTGCATGATATAGCCCCTTTAAAGTGTCTTGATGACGTATTTACACCCGGTGACTGCTCTAACATTTTGTCGCATTTCATGATGTGACACACCAACACAAAGTAGTTTTTCATTAGGAATCATAAGGCTAAAGATAAATATGTAGGGAAAAAGGCAGCTAAAGCTACTATTGGTAGATAAAACCTGACCTTGACTTAACCCTAGAAAAGTAGAGAGCAATAAAGGGTAATTCCAAGCTCTCATCTTGTCTTCACATTTATTCATTTTAAGGCAGAACATATGTTTGCTGTTTAAAACAGGTTTAAGGGAAAATTCTAAGCAAATGACAGATTCAATTTTTTTTGCAGGTGCTATGGGGCTGCTAACCACGTAATTGATCGCACTCTTAAATGAACAATTTAATGCCACACCAATAAACATGATGCGGAAACATCAATAGCCAATGGAAACACACAAGTTTGCATTTCACAGCCATTCAGATCAACTTCAAGTCACAGTGTGTCGTTTTTGCAGTACATCTTTGAAAATAGCCATTAAAATATTATGTAATAATAATTACGTAAAGCACATTAATTGCTAAATATTGGTGATATTGTAAAATACGACTTTAAAAATCGGTTTTAAAATACATAGGCGCGGGTCCTCTTTTCAGGGGAAATCCATATTAGATAACGTCTTTACTTCTACAAGAGCCCGGACAGACAAAGCGCATGGAACAAGCCCGCTATTAAAACATCGATTTCCCCTCAAAATGCAAAAATGTTTCACCATAAATACATTTTTACCTCTTCGCTAGTTCCAAGTGATGAAAGAGAGACTGATGTGCTCGTCATGTTGCTGCAAATAGATAATTCTCAGGGAATTGAGCGTTTGAAAACAGCACTAGTTGGACCTCCGTTGTTGAGTTTCTTACTCGAAGACACAGATACCGCATGCTTGTGATAATTTAGGTATGCACTGCCTCCTACTGGCCGAAAATTATACATTGTGCCTTTAAGCCTGTATGTTAAAATGTAGAATACAACTGTCTATGTGGAATCTTACATTAATACAACACTATTATGAAGAAATAATCAACAGCTGATGCAGCAACAGTGTTGGATCGCCACATTTTAGGCAAACGTGCACATTACGGCTTCAGTTAAAAAAATCCACCAGATTCTGCTGCTTAATAACATTGCAGCTTCGAAATTAATAAAGGTCTCCAAAAACATTTAAATCAACACACTGCTCCTGCTGAAAAAAAAGAACACAAAAAAACCATGTTCTTACCGGTTGATATATTCATAACAACACAATACTTCTGTTGTTATGGTTCAGAGCAAAGGCATCTATGATTCTTTCTTGGTCCAAGGCTTCGAGTTCTGTCTGAGTTTATTTCCAGTAGTGCGAGGCTGCTGGTCCGAGAGTCTCCGCTGCTGTTTCTCAAATAGTTCTTTAAACGACGAATACATGAGAAACTGCGCTCACTGATGTGAAAGGAAGGGTCAGAGATAAGGACAGGAGTTTAAACAAGTTTAAAACATCCTCTCATGAGGGATAAAAACTTCTGAGTGGTGCTGATATGATGGCCCTGTTCTTCTTTTCTCTTCAGCAACCGGCGAAAGTTCTGCACACAGATTTTCCTCCCCGACTCCATAGTGGCGGGCCATGCGCAGGATGCGCTCCTTGTCGAGAAATGATGCGTGCTTCGGGCTAAAAGCTGGCACCCATCTCAAAACATGATTTGTCTCTGTTGAAAAGCGACGTTTCATTTCCATCAATATCTTGTCTATGACAGGAAAGAAAGAGTGAATCTTCAGGTCTTCCAAACTGTCTATATGTGTTCATTCTAACGGGGCCTCCACTATAAACCCCTCAAGGCGTCGCACTGTTAGAACCGTCCTTCTCTCCCGCGTAGATTGAGAAGAAAGTCTTATGCTTGTTCACAGATCCTCAGCTTGTTCCCGTATTTCTGTCCCCTTTTCCGCCGTGCGTTTTTCAGACAAGGCAGTGATTACAGACTCTGCAAGATCGTCTACTACGAGGTCAAAATTGGGGGCCCGTAGCTGATCTGACTTGAACTTTGTCGTTTGAAATACATGTTCAAAAAGAACGAGATGCGGAACAAACTTCTCGTCTATTACTGCACTTACTGCTCTGGCCTCCATTCTCCGATGATCGTTCGACTGTGCGATGATGTCAAGCAGGGTAGCTTGGATTGCAGGGTGCGTTTTTTTTTGACAGCCCAGGTGGCATTATATTGGCATGCCCACCTAGTGTCAGATAACTTCTTAAGCTCCATGCATTGTGCTGTTGGGTTGGTCTCTTTTTGTTTTTTCATAAACATATCATGTAAAACCAACACAGAAAATAAATTGTACAGCATCTGTACTGTTTCGAAAAACTTTACAGTGCCAGTGACGTTGTGTACACAGTCCACTAGGCTTTTCGCCAGTTATCAAATCCATTACTGGTAAAAGCTGGCTCCATGAAATCCGTGGCTCTGTTTCAAGAAATGCAGACAGGCAAAGCACAACGCGGCATCTTTGGACTTACTGTAATCAGACCAGATGTACTGATCCACCCAGCATTTCTTAAATCTCCTATGCTGGTTGCCGAATGGCTTCAGGGGGTATTTTTGCAGAACTGGTCGCCTTGGACCCTCACATTGCTGAGAACTTATTTCATCTGCAAGGCCAGAATAGGGCTTGCAAAAGGGGATGTCAGTTTCCAACAGCACTGAATTTTCTTAAACAGATAAAGCTTGATTTGTTTCTTTGATTTGATCCATCTGTGCACGTTTTTGATTAAAAAAAACGATCCATCTCCACACCTTACACACCTCACTCAATCAAACCAGTAAAAAATGCACGCATTAGCCAGAGTAGAGTAGGGTCAAAGGTTACGTGCGTCGTACGTAATTGCGTGCACATTTCAGCAAATAGTTTTTTTTTGTATTATTTATATACACTACAATTCAAAAGTTTGGGGTCAAATTGAAATGTCCTTATTTTTGAAGGAAAAGCACTGTACTTTTCAATGAAGATAACTTTAAACTAGTCTTAACTTTAAAGAAACACACGCTATACATTGCTAATGTGGTAAATGACTATTCTAGCTGCAAATGTCTGGTTTTTGGTGCAATATCTACATAGGTGTATAGAGGCCCATTTCCAGCAACTATCACTCCAGTGTTCTAATTTACAAGTTTGCTCATTGGCTCAGGCCTGAGATTTGAAGAAAACCCTTGTGCAATCATGTTCACACATCTGAAAACAGTTTAGCTCGGTACAGAAGCTACAAAACTGACCTTCCTTTGAGCAGATTGAGTTTCTGGAGCATCACATTTGTGGGGTCAATTAAACGCTCAAAATGGCCAGAAAAGAGAACTTTCATCTGAAACTCGACAGTCTATTCTTGTTCTTAGAAATGAAGGCTATTCCATGCGAGAAATTGCTAAGAAATTGAAGATTTCCTACAACGGTGTGTACTACTCCCTTCAGAGGACAGCACAAACAGGCTCTAACCAGAGTAGAAAAAGAAGTGGGAGGCCGCGTTGCACAACTGAGCAAGAAGATAAGTACATTAGAGTCTCTAGTTTGAGAAACAGACGCCTCACAGGTCCCCAACTGGCATCTTCATTAAATAGTACCCGCAAAACACCAGTGTCAACATCTACAGTGAAGAGGCGGCTGCGGGATTCTGGGCTTCAGGGCAGAGTGGCAAAGAAAAAGCCATATCTGAGACTGGCCAATAAAAGAAAAAGATTAAGATGGGCAAAAGAACACAGACATTGGACAGAGGAAGACTGGAAAAAAGTGCTGTGGACGGATGAATCCAAGTTTGAGGTGTTTGGATCACAAAGAAGAACGTTTGTGAGACGCAGAACAACTGAAAAGATGCTGGAAGAATGCCTGACGCCATCTGTTAAGCATGGTGGAGGTAATGTGATGGTCTGGGGTTGCTTTGGTGCTGGTAAGGTGGGAGATTTGTACAGGGTAAAAGGGATTCTGAATAAGGAAGGCTATCACTCCATTTTGCAACGCCATGCCATACCCAGTGGACAGCGCTTGATTGGAGCCAATTTCATCCTACAACAGGACAATGACCCAAAACACACCTCGAAATTGTGCAAGAACTATTTAGAGAAGAAGCAGGCAGCTGGTATTCTATCGGTAATGGAGTGGCCAGCGCAGTCACCAGATTTGAACCCCGTTGAGCTGTTGTGGGAGCAGCTTGACCGTATGGTACGCAAGAAGTGCCCATCCAACCAATCCAAATTGTGGGAGCTGCTTCTAGAAGCGTGGGGTGCAATTTCTCCAGATTACCTCAACAAATTAACAGCTAGAATGCCAAAGGTCTGCAATGCTGTAATTGCTGCAAATGGAGGATTCTTTGATGAAAGCAAAGTTTGATGTAAAAACAATCTTATTTCAAATAAAAATCATTATTTCTAACCTTGTCAATGTCTTGACTCTATTTTTTATTCATTTCACAACGTATGGTGGTGAATAAGTGTGACTTTTCATGGAAAACACAAAATTGTTTGGGTGACCCCAAACTTTTGAACGGTAGTGTATATTATATTTATTTATTTATAAAAATGTAGTTTGAATGTGTAACTAACCTGCAAACAGAATTACACTACAACAAAATAAAATTGAAACATGACATTTTTAGATTTCCTCCCAACAGGTGTTACAACCTGTTTATAATGCTGCAACAGGAATGACTGCTCTGCACAGAGTCCTGACTTCTACCTCACTCTGTCTTCACAGTTGTAATAAATTAGTGAAGGGACTGTAAGCTACACCTTCATGTCCCACATCAGTTCGTGGTCTCACAAATGCCCTTCCAGAACACACACAAAACCTTTTTGAACGTCTTCTTGAAGCTTTATTAGCTGGGCAGGGTGTGCATATATCATATTAAACCCTGTGGATTAAAAACGGGTTGACATGTAAATTCAAAGCGTATGAATTTGAAGTTGCCTAATACTTTTACCAATAGATTATATAGAGCTCAGCTCAAATGATTCATATGCCTGGCAGATTTAAAGCAATCTTTTAATCTGACCAACATGTTTTGTCTGACAGGAAGTAATATCCAAGTTTTGAAGCTCCCCAGTTGGCGCAATAGCCAATCAGGAAACAGCACCTCTGTAGCGGGGTAATATTGAACGCAACAACCAATGAAAATCGGTCACACGATTCTTGCGAAAGTTTCGTTTTACCCACACAGCACACGGTGGAAAGCCCGCTGGAGCTCGTCACATCACTTTGAGCACAGAGTAAGTCGTCCCCTGTTTTAATGTTACAACAAATTCACAACTTGTTTGACAGAAAAAATGACAAGTTGATCGCTGATAGAGAATGTTGGCCGCATAATTAGCATCTGTTATCCAATGCTTAGCGTCATTGTGGCCTAAATTGAATTGAATTAAATTCTCAATCTTTACCAGTGGTTTAATATAGCCTAAAGTGTGACGGTGACAATAATTTTTTGAAGCTTGTACCTGTAGGCTAGCCATTTATTTCATATTGCGTACACATTTTTCCTTTTCTTTTTTATGTATTGGGAGCTGGGGGCCTGTGCCCCAGCAAAGATCTAGGTCTAGAATCGGCCGTGGACTGTGTCAGGAATTTCTTCGGCAACACACTCAATGGCATTTGTCACAAAAAGAACTCGTGAAATCAAGCACCTGGTCCCACACACAAAGCACCGTTTTGATATAGGTTTTGAATATATGTGACATATATAAAATTGGCAGATTTCCTAAATATAGGTAAATATAGGTACATACTGTTTATGTAGCCATACCTACATACGTACCTACAATATAGGAAAATGGCCAATTTTATGTATGTCACTTATATTAAAGAACTATATCAAAACATATATTAAAACCTATATGTTCATGTATCTTTTCTCCATGTGGGCCATGGGGACATTTTAAAATGGTCATCTGGCTTTTTATATTGCTGTAAAAGTAATGACTTTTTTCCTCCTGAGGGGCCTTGAGCTCATATTGGAACAGGACATCATCATTTGGATTGTTCTATATCGTAATGTTATGTAATAATTAATAGAAAATTAAGTACACCCCAAAAACTCTTATAATATTAAGTCTAATTGTAAAGTTTGCATTTAAGTCAGCTTTTTTTTCATTAAAATATTTTTTAAAAATTATCCTTCCAGGTGAAATACTCTCATAGAAAACTGATTAATTAGTAATAATGCAGACACTAAGGCCATCGTTACATCATTGCATCGTATAGTTCAGATGATCACCCTACACCCTAATATGGTTGTAGGTTATTGATGGAAGTATGCTGGAATACTGATTCAACTGGTTCGACTTCCTCAATCAAATGAAGATTATGATCAGCTTCAACAGTAATTTTTTATACATATTTTTTTCTATTTAAAATACGTCCAAAAGATGGTAATACATTTTAGCTGGTAATAATTAAAGGGTGAAGGCAAATTTAACTTGCCTGGAGTAGGGAAAGTAAAACTTCTCAGCCAATCAGGACCAGTAATACTTCTGCAAGTCCTTCATCTATCTACTCCCTGTTCTTCTGAGGATCAAGGAGCAGGCAGCATTGCAGGCTTAGTGAAGGAGGTGAGGAAGAAATGTCAGAGAGAAAAGATGGCCGCTGTTAATGAGGTGCTCTCTGGGCTTCATAAAATCAGCCGAGTTAAACCCTGATTGACAGGAGCGAGCCTGACCTGTGTCTGGAAGCACAAAAACTGATTGGAGCTATAATATGAGGGGAAACGGGAAAAACCCAAAAGAAATGCTGACTGGACGAAGGGCTGCAGAGACATTCCCGTCAGCAGAGACTGAGATAGCAAGATTGTATTGATAGAAGAGTTGCAAAAGCTGTGGTAAAGAAGCAGATAAGGAGTTGAGTCAGGTCTTTTCAACACAGCTATGGTTACTAAATGAGGGATGTGACAATTCAGCCCCAAACGTTTGAGGGACCTCCACCATGCCTCACTGTTACCCGGAGAGTCTCATATTATCACTCTCCAGGCCTTCGATGTACAAACTACCTTCTGCAGCAGTCTACTGTTTAATGTTTTGACTCAGTCCAGGGCACCTGCTGTCATTTTTCTGCCATTCCGATGGCACTGCTAGACATCTTATAAATTTGAAGGGTAATAAGCTTGATGTGTCTTTCGTTTGAGCAAATGGCCGCTGGCTGATCGCTTTGTGACCGCATACCATGGAGGCCGCGGTTGGTCCTCCATTGCTGTAGTACCTCTATTTGGCGCGCTAAAAAAAAGCATTGGACTTTAGACACGTTAAAAACAACTTTAATGCCTGGTTTCAATTTTTAAAAAACTTTTTATGGCTACGTATTCTTCCTGAGATAACGCTGGGCTAGTCAAAAAAATTGAAACCAGGCTGGTTTTTCGTAAGATAATTTTTTGAAATCTTGCATAATTAATGAGGGGGGCGGACTTTGATTGACAGGCTGTTTCGTTTGAATTTAATTATAGTAACACTACATTTTAATAATTATTTCAAGTTACTAGTTCTTACCTTTTGAGATTTGAGAAATAGGAGAACCGTCGGAGGAGCGCAGATACGGCAGCAGTCAGGCATGGGGCTATTAGCGCTATTAGCCTTTTTAGCTTAGCTAGCAAAGTTTAGCATCAGAGCTAAAGACGCGGGAGCAGAATGGGCGCGATTACGACCGAACTACACGCCCATACACGTCCCGCGAGGACAGAGTTTACAGTGAAGATCCCACCCCTATGCCCTTTTTAGGAACATGCTTCGTCAGAGCTGGGGAGGAGGAGTCTGTGAATCCGCCATGAATTCCCCCATGAAAGTGTATCATTCTGGTAAATGGGGAGGAGTGAGGAGGCGCTGTCTGTTCTTTTTTACAGTCTATGGTTTGAACAGCGCATCTTCAAACCCCAGTGTGCTTTGGAATCTTTGTCTGGGGAAGACCTTGCTGCTTGTTGCTGTGTGCTCAATCATCCCATCATATGAAACTATCTTCAACAACCTCACCTTGTTAGGAGAGTTTTGCTTTTCCTCACCCAGTTTTAAGCCTTCCACACAATTGTTTCTGTTTCAATTAATTGCTGTTTCGACCTACATGTGACATTGATGATCATTAGCACCATTTTGTAGAATGGTTGATCCTACACCTGGCTATGATCTTACAAAATCTCCGACTTTGTGCAAGTGTACCTATAAGAATTTCTCCTGCTTCGAATTTTTAAATTGCAGTTACAAAAAGTAGTGATGGGATTTTCAAATTTTCTTTTTTTTCAATTTGTTGATAAAATCAACAGTTATTCATATTTCTTAAAGAATTTGGTTGTTTGTTCTCTCTCTCCCTCTCAAACTAAAATCCTTGACTGTTGCATGGACTTCAAGATGAACAATTGAACTGGTTAAATGATAGAAAGTGAAACACTGAAATCAAACCTCAAAGTCAGCCTTTGATTCAAACTACTTGGTAAACAGAAAAGGAAACAAATATCAAAAAGTCCTCATCTGTCAGCCAGATAGAACATGGATAAAAACAAATATGTCATCAGACAACATGAGAGTTTAAAAAGAATGCCCTGACAAATACTACTAAACTTTTTCAGAGATGAGTCAAATAGCTCTCATAAAGATTAGTTGAATAAGTTTCACAAGGACTTTAAAACGGTGGAGTCTAATTTCTAATTTTTTCTGAGTCTAATTTTTAAAATTTTAAGGTTAAAGAAGCAGATGTGATCCCTTTACCACAAGTAAAATCTTTGGAATGGACGATCTCTTCTACACAGTCCATCTCCAGGTGAGCTGAATATCTCATTTGGAGAAGATCTGCTTTGTTTCTTAGCTCTGGCACGGTACCATCAGAATACCTGCGATCCATTTCAGAAACGAATCAATCAACAACCACCAAAGAAAAAGAAAAGAGAATTACAATTCTCAGCTTTATCATAGCATTGCCCCCATTTGCAGTTTGCAATATTGATTTTCATCTCTTCCAAAACCTTACATAAAGCGTACGCTGCACTGCTTTTCGTTGGAAGACACTTCAAGTGAAATAACATATATCTTAAAACAAATATAAGCAAATCAACACGTGCTAAATCTGGTGTTGAGTCAACAGTGTTCGAGAAGTATTTAGCTATTTTTTACTTGACTGACAATTTCGGACAAAACACGATCACCCATCAGCTGAATTAACTCCTCACATGTTGTAGAAGCAAAATAGGAAGGTGTTCATATTCTTCCATGTGAGACTTCGGAAAGGATCAAACTCTCTGATAAACTCCAAAATTCTCAAGTAATTCACATTTTTAGCCCTGCCAAAGACATCAATGGAGCCCTTAGGAGCTAGTCCTCTCGCTGAAAAAAACTTCATAGACACAACTATACTTAATACTTCCGTCCTATATACGCACTTTGATTAGAATTACTTTTGCAGTTCTGAATCTTTTCTCCTATTGGCTGCAAGTGTAATGTGTGTCAGCATAGTTTTTCTGTGATATTTTCTATTATCCTGCTCCTTCATGCTTTCTGTTGCATGCTCTAGTCACTGAAACCCGTTTCAAAGCACAGCTGACATTTAGCATTGCTGAAAATGCAAAATGCAGATCCAGTGGACAAAAAGTAAAGCAGCCACTGTCATTGAATGTACTCACTATTGCGAGCTAGTGGTTACAGCGCGATCGGGAGAACAGCCGCTGAGAGAGGTCAATAATATTAATAATTTTCTTCAACTGTGAGAGAAAATAAAAAACAGGAAATCACATTGTATGATTTCTAAAGAATTTATTTGAAATATGGTGTTAAAAAATCTATTATCATTATTATATTTGGACAAAACTAAAAATTGACTTCAACATTTTGTCATGTAACCTTGGTTGGCAATGACAAGGGTCAAACATTTCCGGTAGCTTTACCATGTTAGCATGTTAGCCTGGTATTTTGGCCCATTCTTCCATGCAGACCTTTTCTAGAGCTGTGATGTTTTGGGGCTGTTACTGAGCAATTATGGGCTTTCAAATCCCTCCAAAGATTCTCCAGTGGCATAGTGGGAAAATTATTTCAAGATTAGTTCTGTTTGGTGATTAGTAATTAATAGTGAAAGCAACTAGGGAATATTCCATAATGCTGGAGAAACAAGGACATTTAAGCTGTTATGTTGTTTTTGCTGCCGGAGCACTGATATAACACACACACAAGCCACAGCGGCCAGAGGCAGGGAGGCAGATGCTTTGTTACAGGCAGACACTGTTTGCTCTGTACGGTTGAAATAAACATCTTAAAATTCCAAGGGAGACTATACCATCCTTAACCTTATCTAGATCTTTATGGAATTATCCCATATCAGTTGGATTCAGGTCTGAAGACTGGCTAGGCCATTCCAGAACCCTGAAATGCCTTTATGTAGCTCCTTTGTTGCCCAGGCATTGCGTTTTGGATCATTGTCATGCTGGATGATCCAACCATGTTTCATCTTCAATGCGCTCACTGATGGAAGGGTTTTTTTGTTCAAAATCTAGCGATAAATGGCCCCACTGATCCTTCCTTAAAGCTGTTATATTGCTAGCTTAAAAAAACATGAACATTAACAATGTTTTACCATAGCATAGCTACAGATATTTATGAAGATTAAAAAGGAAAACAACATATTAAGTGGATCTGCCGGATTTATCTTAAAACCTCAGCCAATAACATGGCTAGGTCCGAATCCAACGATTGGACCATATGGTTGTCTGACTCCCGAGACAAGCGCACTTCTGTATTTACGTGGCTTTTCCACTCATTACACAACGCAGCATTCTGCAAAAGAGCACCACTGGTAAGAAAAGGTTCTCTGCTCAATGATGTCTGGGAAGGAGAAACAGCCGGCTCCTACCACTGTCACTGTCACCACTAACTGTGTTTATGTTTTAAGATAGTTTAAAAAAAATTTAAAATTGGTATAGCGGCTGCAATGCAGATGAGTCTTCCTGTCACCTTTGCATGAAAAACAGCCCCAAAGCCTAATGTTTGCTTAACAGCGGTTATGGTCATTTTTGGATGCAACTCACCAGTCTTCCCCCACCAATCACAGCAGGTGGCAGTTTTTGAATATGGAACATGGGCACCAAAGCGACATCTAGTGTGTTAAGTTTGTAGTTGCGATAACGAAACTTAATTTTGAACCGTCTGAATGGCAGTTTTGTTGCCGCAAACAGCCAGCATCGTGTCCAGGAACAAATCTTACAGGGTAAGGACTATTTTGTACTAATACGTTTAAAATACTAAACGAAAAGTAATTATAACAAAATATGGGTCAAAAGCAACAATACGTTTTTGTACCTGTCCTCTAGGGATCTTATTTCGGTAGCTGAGTGGTATCCTCCACTGATGTTCTCTATAAAAATCTTAGTTTATACTTTAGAATTTACATAAACATCCAGCAGATTTCACAGCGTGCGTATTTGACTGAGGTGTATGGTCAGAGACCTATGTCAATACAGAAAGCTAGCTAGAAAAGTCTTTATAATAGCCACTCACCATAGCAGTGAAAGTGAGCCTCCTATACTGGGGAGAGCAGTGTGGAGGTTAATGCTCTCATATCTAGGAACAATGTCATATACTCAAGAATTGCAAAGCTGTTTTACTGATGGCTAATATTAGCCGTTAGCAAGCTTTCTTAACTTTCTCCATGATGAACTTCGCCATTTCCGCGTACGTTTTGATCCCGTGAAAGTTTTTTATTTGTGTCCATCTGTTGTAGGCTTCACCTAAATTAACTCTAGTTTTAGATCTTGTAAGGTGGCTCCTCTTCTGACAAAGACAATGAAATCTCGGGGGCTCAGACACAGCAGCTAAGCTAACCAAGTGCTCTATTTCTACAGTACGCCTCGTTGCTCCAGGCAGTTGTTTAAAATAGTATTTTTGGCAACCTGCAATGCCCCTGCTGCTGTTGGCTGGAAAACGTAAATATAAACAGTGCGGTAGATGGAAAGAGTTATCTTTTTTAAATGATTTTAGGTTAAATATGACGTTTAAAGGAAAGGGTGCACTTTCATTCAGCACACCTCTAAACCTCCCGTTGAAGTATTACTTTTTTAAAGAGATAGCTTTTAAGAAAAATGTTTCACATTCATCCTTTAAAATTTGATCTCATCTGACCACATGTCATTCTCACATTCCTCCTTTGAAACATCCAGCTAGTCTCTGGCAAACTTTAGAAGGGCCGGGACAAGTGCTCTCTTGAGCAGGGGGACCTGTCGAGTGCAGCAGGATTTTAATTCATGACGACTTACTGTATTACTAATATTATGACATTACATTATATTCTTCCAGTTGTCCAGATTGTCTTTGGCAATCTTTGGAAGGTTCTGGACATGTGCTGCAGGATTTTACTCCTCAACAAAGTAGTGTTATACTAAGAGAGACTTTTGTTACTATAGTCCTAGCCCTCTTCCGGTCATTGACCAGTTCCCCATGCAGTTCCAAGCTATTCCCTAACTGTTCTTAAGATCATGTGTTCCCCAAGAGGGCAACTTTATTTGTATAGCAGACTTTTAAGAACAGGACAATATGAAGTGCTTTGGGTGATGAGAGCATAAAATCTAAGCAGCAATGAAACAACAAAAAGCTCAAAACACAACATTAGAGACAAAAATATATTACACTTTTACAGAAAACAATGTCTTCCTTCTATGAACAAGGATGAGGCTGAAATCTTGATTGACGATTTCTTATATTTTATCACGGGCAGTTTTTCACAGGAGCCTGTCCGGGTTCACTTGAAAATGATGGCAGATACATCCAATTATTTGCTTAATGCGTAGGGTTTGGACATTGTAATGTAATGCTGCTTAGTTATAGACACGTTGAATGGTATTGTTTTCATCCGGGTATTTTGCGCGCATGATGTCACATTTCAACGTGTCTAAAGTAACTAATCTTATTGGTTGTTATAATCTGGACTAGCACGAGCATGTTCGTGGTTTGAAGTTTTGGTTTTGGTTTGAGGTGGTTAAGCTATATTTCATTGTCATGGCACGTTTTAATACAATACTTACAAAATACTGTACTGGGCCCCATGACGGAGCTCTGGGGCACCCCATATGTGATTGTGATGTCTGTTCTGACGAAAAAGTGCCTAGTGAGACAAAGAAGACTGTTCTTCTTTATGTAAGACTGAAACCTGCCAAGTACTGCACTACATAATATTTTATGGTCAACTGTGTCAAATGTTGCACTGAGATCCAAAAGTACCTGTACGAGCCTGCGAGCTTACATGTCCGCGGCGTGCGTCATAGGAAGCGCCCGGGTGACGTGGTCATTATTACTTCCGGTGAGCCGCCATTTTTGTAGTTTGTTTACAAAGCTTAGCCATTTAGCTTAGCCATTAGCAGGAACTGAATTAGCTGAGATTGAAATCAGTTGGTTGTTTTGTGAGAAGAATTTTGGTTATTACATCATTAAAATTGAGTCAAATCTCTGGTTCTTTTATCGAGTATGTTTCAATATGTCGGTCAAAGGGCTCACCTTTCAGATAGACTGATTTCTGAGTAACTAAATAATATTATTATTAGGGCCGGGACTTTTACGCGTTAATTAAGATTAATTAAATACACAAAAATAACGCATTCAATTTTTTTTACGCATTTAATCGCACGTATTTATGCACTGCAGCCTTCTAGCTTTGGTGCGCAGAGAAAGGCGCAAATCCCGTTTCATGTCCGTTAAGCGTCGTTCCTCCAGCAGCTGATGGACAGAAATTTAGTTAAAACTTATGCTGCAGCTATTTCTTCCTGTCACGAAGATTTTGGTGACAGAACGGTCTCATCTACTCTATCCCGTGCGTGCGCTCACGTGTTATGTGGCGCACACGGCTGCACTGCGCTGCTTCTAGCGTCTGTTTGTGAATCATAGAGAAAACTTCTATTTCCTCTGGGCAAGATCCTCCAGAGAATCTCAGAACTCATTCCACAGAGGGATTTCATCCTCCACAGCTCTGCAAGGAGGGATGACGGCTGTGCGCTGCAGCTTCCTGGTCATCACCGTGTTAATTATTTCTATCTGAGAGACATTTCCGCTTTCTCCATGATTCGTTCTCTTATCGGTGTTCTGACAGAATGATGGTTTTTTTTTTTTCCAGATAATTTAAACTTATATCTTTAGTGATTATTCATACTAAAAACCCATGTGAAGAAAATTCTCACTTTTCTCAGGTCAAATATTTATGTGCGATTAAAATGCGATTAATTTGGATTAATTAATTACAAAGCCTGTAATTAATTAGATTAAAAATTTTATTCGAGTCCCGGTCCTAATTATTTTAAATGAATCCCAATTTATATCAAGTTGGTGCCCCATTCACAATAATAAAAAAAAAAATCATAAATAATTAATTTCCTGGGTTGCTTATGCCAACACAGGAAATTAATTATTTTACAGGTTTACAGACAGAACAAGAATTTCCAGAATTTCCCCAACCCTGATAACTGCTGACTGAGGCCCTGTCCACACATAATGGAGATATCATAGTCATCCACACGTAAACTGAGATTTTCGACAGCAAAAACGAATCTTTTTAAAAAATCAGGCCAAAGTGGAGATTTGCGTTTTCTCCGTTGTCCGTATCTGCTTCAGGACGGCCGAAAACAGAGTTTTAAGAACCGTAATGTCACTTTCCGCGATAAAAATTGCTCAAACATCACATGTGCGACCTGTGTTTACTCTCAAACACAGCTTTCATGCCCTCAGAGCTGTGTTGGTATCATCCATTGTTAAAACGCGTTTTGTTTGCTTGCTTTTACAAGCTGTATGACTGCTGCCTGCTGAAGAGAGAGGAAGAAAGTTACTCTGAACGGATAGGATTTGGGAGAACTACTGCCCCCTACAGGTTTGCCACATCTATGAATGTGCTGAAAAACACTTTTATGGATGGAGATTTTTTTTTAAGGAGTGGAGGAAAATCTTTGTTTTTAAAAAAAACCCTGGTGCGTGGCGACATGGCCTTAGAAATACTCCAATCTAGAATAAGAGTGGTAGACATTTGAGAAAAAAAGTGTATTTTCTATCATTGGGATGAAGAGATCATGAATCGCAAAGTCCATAATCACTCATGTAACTATTTTTTTTAACTATATCTAGGGATTGCCCATTGTCCCTGCAGTACTGAGCCTGTCTATTTCTTAGTTTAAACCAAAGTTGAGGTTATGGAGGACCAAAACTGACATAATTAAAAATAAAAGCAGAAATCAACATATTTTGCTTTTCCTTAAACATGCATTTTTGCAAAGAAATTTATATATTTTGTTTTTCCTTTTCCTTATTACGTGCATTCTGTCAAGAAATCTATATAGATATATAGCTTTTTCCTATTCTTTTTACATACATTTCTGTCAAGAAAAAATTATATTTTTGTTTTTAATGTTTCTAATTACATACAATTTCATCAAAAAAAAAAAAAATAAGACGTGTTTTTCCTTTTCCTTATACATGTATTTCCATCGCAAAAAATAATACCCTTGTTTTTTTGGGTTTTTTTTGTTTCTTTTACATGCATTTCTGTCAAAAAAATACATATATATTGTTTTACATTCTCCTTAAAACCTGCAAATATATATATATATATATATATATATATTCCTTTTCCTTATACATGCATATTACTAAGTGGAGGAAAAGAAAATTAAATAAATATCCAATTGGCGGGCGTAGGACATGCGGCATACAGAAGACCACTTGCCCAGTGTCGCTTGGGGGCCTGACTCCTTCTCATGGAATCTTAGCCCGTGGACAGAATGAGGCCAGTGACAGAAACCAAGTTGCCTTTTACACTAGGTTTGTAACTGCATTCACTTTTAATCTTGATCCACCCCACAGCCCTGCCGATGGGAAACTGTGTCATATTCATGGAAGCTGACGATGTTTTAGCATTCTCTTACAGATAACTGTTCAATAATTCTACAGCCACAGAATCAAAAATAGATCAAGGCTGTATCATTTTGAACATGAGCGAGGTAAAACATTAACCGAAAAAATAATCCCCAATCATGTAAACTAAATAACTATCATTTTGGCTTGTACTTCCCTGTCTGATGGTCCTAAGTTTGCAGCTATGGAATACTATTTTTTATTCCCAAAAGTAGCAACAGACAGACTCACACTCAGCATTTGGCTGGCTAACCTTTCTGCATCAAGTATTTGAATTCTGGAAAATCCCAGTTAAATACTACAAAGAAGAGATGGTCACTTCAGGTCTATCACGGAAAAAACAGCTTCGGTCTCCAAAATGAGGGCCTCAATCATGAACACATTTATGCAATGAATACAGATTGAATTTTTGAGACTGAGTATAAAATCCTGAAATACTTCTACATTAAATAATTGCTTTATGAATGAATGAGAAAATGAATAAATGATGTAAAAACTGCTTTTAATACTGAAATCCGTTCTTGTTACTTTATTTACATGAGTATCTTGTAGATGTATTTCTTTTATATTTTTTCTTCACTGACACACAATAAAAAATAAACGTTATCTCAATCTGTAATATTTCTTAAATGTAGACTCAGAAGAAATTGGCAGCTTTTCTTTTAACCGAGACAGGATTTTTATCCTGCAGAAATGATTTACTGTACTGTGGTGTTACATGAATTATTTGTTTGATGGTTGATGGGTGGACCTGATTGGCTTAAGCTCCGTTATCTTCTTGTATCTGGCTGTGTGTCCTCCTACTTTGCTTTGATTACGGAGGTGAAATGCAGGATCAGAGCAAATCTGTGTACGTGGATGTCGGGGTGAGCCTTGAAAATCGGCAAGAAGCAGTTGTAGATATCGCTTCTCTTCTGCAGAACACCCTCACAGCTGGGACCAAAAAATATTTCCACCTCTGGTACATTTTTATTTAAAGTAATCAAAATGTTTTTTCGTGAATGGTAGAAATAATTGTGTTTTAAGGTGGTCAGAGTCCTGACTTTAATCTTTGAAGGGAGCTAAAGATTAGAGTGACCATAAGATGAGGCTCAATAAAACCTTTTCTAATTATTATTTTGAAAGTTAATAATATTTTCAATTTTTTTTATTGAAATCTATATAAAATCAGATTAACATAAACACCGTGCAAGTGTACCTAGAAGAATTAATGCTGTTTTGAGGGCAAAGGGTGGTCACACCAGATATTGATTTGATTTATATTTCTTTTTAGTTCATTCAATGCATTTTGTTGATTGATAAAAATAAATAAATTATCACTTAAACCCAGAAAACTAACCACAAATCTTCTGTGGATAGGCATCCTCACATCCTGCTGTCTCTTCATGTAATCCTAGACACACTCAATGATGTTGTGATGAGGGCTCTGTGGGGTCATACCATCACTTCCGGGACTTATTGTCCTTCTTTGACTTCAGTATAGTTCTAAATTACTTTGACTGTATGTTTGTGTTTTTTTTGTATTGCTGCAGAATAAATTTGGAGCCAATCATACGCCTCCCTGACAGTGTTGGGAGTAATGCATTACAAAAGTAATGAGCGACAGGAATAGATTACCTTTTTCAGTAGCTGAGTAATGTAATGCATTACTTACAAAATATACAGCAATATATTACTAGTTACAATTTCAGTAACTCAAGTTACAAATGAATTTTAAATTATTTTTTCTGGCCAACTAATGCAACAGACCACATCAAGTCGGATACGGTAGAAGAAGATCCACTTCCTGTTGCTCCAAACTAAAACATCAGAGAATCAGGACGGCTGATGAAAAGATCGACTGTACATTTAAGCAGCGGCATTATTCACACTGTTTTACCAACAATCTGTTGTAAGACTTCAGACATCGGAGTTTAATCTTTATCAACCATCTTTGTGATGAGCACTTTCAGCGCCTTCTTTTGATTAGATTTAACAAACATTACCTTGAAATAGAAGACATGCAAAGGAACTTGAGACTAATTTTTTTATAAAATAGTGTTAAAAAAATTCAAAGAGAAATTCCAAAGAGATTGAGCCCCAGTTTCCTTTTAAATCTTGGTCTGGGAGAGACCTTACTGATGCAGGATGACTGCATTGTTTCCTATAACCTCACATTGAAAGCGAAGTTTGGCTGTTCTTCACCCGGTTTTGATTTGATTTAGATTTGTTCTTTTGTTTGCTCACTTTGCTTTTTGTAAATTGATAAGAATAAATATTTATATTTCTGGAAGCATATTTTGCCTAAAACTTTTGTACAGTACTGTATCTGCTCAGTACAAATCATTTTGTGCTTAACTGTGTATTAGGGTATTATTTTGTATTACAATTGCTAATTTCTAATAGAACTAGATGCTTTTTCTGTCAGTTTTGTAGGAAATATGTGAATGAACGATCTCTGTCCTATGTTGCTTAAGCAACACGGCCAGAACCTTGAGAGGCTTTTGTAAATAATTTGCTGTGAAGGGAACACCTTTAACTCTCTAGTATTCCAGTTTCTACAGAAGTAAAGGATGATTAAATGCTTTCTAGCAGTCAATAATGACTCGGATGATGCGTCCCTACATTCCTGAACAAATCATTTGAAACAGCTCTAATGTGCTTTGTCTGCAGATGGAAGCCATTCTGGTTCTACCTTTTGTTATATATCATTTAAAAATGCGGTTTCTCCTGGAGAACAAAGTCAGTGCCTTCTTTTACCAGAGATGTCCTCAGTGTCACCATCAGCATATTTGTTGCTTTTATTATTTATTATTTGTTGAAAAAAAATGGTTATACTCTTTTTCCTTTTTAATGCCAATGTAATAGACTAACTGTACTATAAAATGCCAAGTATACATGTATCTAAAATTAAATTATATGATGAATACTATCCTGTTTTTTTTCTTACCAAATAATTATTCCTGTCTATATGCATTTAACATTGGCTTCATTTGAATGGTTTTCAATCAATCTTTCATCATTGTTTCAGCATCTTTTAGCTTCTGGACTAAATTTTTAAAGAAGCTACATTTTAGCCTCTTAACTAAATATGTAGCTTCCTTAAAAAATTGTTTAAGTTGGAAACAAATTATTTAATTACAAACTAAATATTAGCTTGCTAACTAAATATTTAGTAATAAACTGTGAAATGTATTGACAAAGATTGAGGCAAATGTGACTTAAAAAATAACCCCACATTTTTTCTATTATGACTTTTATTCTTTTATAAAATAACCCAAATTATTGGTGTTTATTTTTGAATCTGTAACTTTACAAATAGCACTCCATAGCAGTGCTTTTACTATGAATTGTTAACTGTGCAGATATTTTGAACTTCAATTTAATCAACATCTAACTTGATGACCGAAATATGTCATCAAATCTCCTAAACTATGTTAGTTAAATAAAAAACTAAGCTTTTTTTACTGACATGGCTTATTGTAATAAATTCACTGAAGTGTCTTTACACTGTTAAATGCCATCATTTCTCTCCAGATTTTCTGTTAGTGTCGCTGTGGTGGATCAACACAGACTACAGTTTAAATTCCTTTAGATTTATCTGAATTAGGAAAAAACAAAGACTGGGATCTCAGTCCACATCCAGAACATTATTATTCAGAAGTTACTGTCATATTTTTGAGCATGACTGCAGAACCTGGACGAGTAAATATTTCAGAACCAAAACCACCACTTTCAACCTGATGAACCCAGAGATGAGCCATGCTTCAGAACTTACTGTGTGCAGGAGGCTCCAGATGCTATATAGATCCCAGGACCCGATGATTTGTTCTCTCTGATCCAGAAGCTGCCTTGCCTTATATCAGAGGACTGGAGAGGAGGAGGCTGAGTGAGGAGGAGAAAAGGGGTGGGATACAAAACAGCAGCAGCAGCAGATTCTGGTTAGAAAGCAAACACACAGAAGAATGAGTTTGTGGAGCACTTGCTGTAGAGAGAAGGATGAGGACAGTCTAGGTGAAGTGAACCATGGTCTTTCCCCAGATTTGGATACTCTGTCTGAAAGAGTTCAGCTCTCTTTGCTACATAACAGCTCACTGAATTCATAGTGACGAACCATTAATCTGCTGAAGACCTTATACTAGGTCTTAATATTCTTTCAGCCTAATTAAAAAAGTGCATACATGATAAAGATCAAGCACAGTAATTAAGGAGTGTATAAAATGTGAACCCTGTCTACAGAGGCGGTCCTGAACAAGTTCATCCCTTCGGGAAATTCAAGGATAGTAGCAGCAAAGTGACAGATTAACACACAGATAAAAATATAAACTAAAAAACTAATCAGGAATAAAGTGTATGGTGAGGTCAAATTTACAACACTGAAATACTGTGAACTTATTAAAAATAGCACAATGTTGGTCAAGAAATTTGCAACTGAGCAGGATAAAAACATCTACGAAATATATCTGTTTGTGCATTAAAGGAGTAATTCCAAATTTTGGGGTCAGGCTCCCACTCGGGGTCACAAACAGAAAAATGTTGACTTGAATTAAATTTATTTCGTCAGCAGGTTCCACAAAATTTGAATTATCCATCTATCCATTTGTCTTCCTCCAGTTCGTCTGGGGTGGGTCGTGGGGGCAGGAGAAATTGAATTAGGTTAGTTTAAAGTAAAGTTGTTAAGTCAGTGTCAGTCTAACATGGTCACAATATTTGACAGTGGATTGTACATGGAGGCACAAAAAACATGCAGCAGGGGATGTGCCTCGAGCCCAGGACAAGATCTGGATGTGTATACACCAAGCACCTGCACTAACTACTTTGCTACACAATAACTTAACAGATTTTACAGATTTTTAGATAGATTTTATAGATTTTTATGATTTATGAAGAACACATAATCATTACAGAAGTTTGAGATTTTATTAGAAATTATTTTTGTTTTTATTCTATTTTGTTTGTTTTTTGAATGTTTCATTGTTATTTTTGATTACCATTGATTTGTTTTCTTTGTGTAACCTCTTTGAAGGGTCACTGTGGTGCTGAGCAAAGAGTGACTGATGATCTTGATTTTTAGGTTCACGCTGTGGATGCCTGACTCATTTAAGGAAAGAGTACACACTCCGAGTTGTGTTGAGAGATTAGATCTATTTATTGTGTACCAGATTGATACTGCCTAACATTGTGCCTCTTTGTTTTGCAGTTGCGTTCATGCATCCTGACTGTTAGATGATTCTGTTAGAAATTATTCAATGTGAAATGTAATGATTGAGAACATCTGAACCACTGTTTTACTGTCTTTCTTTTTTGAATACTGCCTGTCTCCTAGTTTAGTTACTGATTGTTATTGTTATTGATTATTGATTCTCCTTTTTATTTTGATTTATCTTTGAGATTAGATAAAAAGGGGGGAGACTGTGGTGGAAACAATTTAATGTTTTGATTTATCTGTACTTTGTAATTAACTGTGACCTGGTTTACTTAATGTTTTAGTATCAGTTTTAATGATTAGTCTTATTGAGTGATGCCTTTACCAAAGACATGGTCAGAGAGTTTTGATAATGATAGTCCATATCCTGTGTTACCATGGAGATGGTTCTTCAACTGGGCATCCTTAAAGGTCTACAAAGTTCATAGCTTCCTTTTTCACCTTGAGAGTTGTACTTTATCGAGTAGAATAGATAGACCGAGATTGTTAAAAATAATATAAGCTTGTTGTTGTAAGACCGAGACAGGTCAGTATTCTACATTTACTGTGATGTGTTACTGTCCTCCTGTACGATCAATTCAAATCATATTAAAACCTCCAAACGTTTATAGGTATCTCTCTCATTTATTAAGAGTCTAAGAATCCGTCCACAATGTCAATCAGGTAGGAGAGATTAATAGAAATAAATATTTGGATGTTGACATGTAGCCCTTTCCGTTCTTAAATCATTGTTAATATTTTTGAAAAATTAAATCGTGATAAGACATAGCATATCAATATAGAATTGTTATTATATAACTGAAGATGAAACAAACTGTTCACACCGATGGTATTCAATGAGAGCATTCCACATCCATGTTATCGGTGTATAAACTGATAGCTTAGCATATATTAGCACACATATAATTAAAGGATTACGGTATTAAACACTTTTACTCACCGCAGGCAGATGGAGAGGCGCTCTGCAGGTGGGATTGAGCGCCTGTAGTTGGCGTCTAGGCGGGGGATGCTTTCACCGACGCGGGACAGGAGCTCCTCGAACTTGGTTAGGGACAGATGCAGGGGCGGAGTTAGGGAGTGGCTTTTTTTCTGAGAAGCCCCGAATCTGGATTTCAATTTTTGAAAGAGGAAAACAGCTTCTCGGAAATAGTTGCAGAACCAAAGCTCATCAGAGGGGCAGCAGCTACATAAAGTAGTCTTTATAGAGCCTCCCTGAGCCCCCTGAAGAAGAAAGCAGTTGCTTACGGCAACTTCAGCAGCCTGCCTGCAGGGGATGGGAGACGGTTGCCATGGGCAACGTCTTCAGAACTTAACAGTATTGACGCAACTAACATTCCGTTGCTCTTTCATTTTTGCACGTTTATTATTACGGCGGGACAGAGCTGCAAATACAAGGAAAGTAAGAAAAGTAGAGCTCCTACTGGAGTCAGCAGGGGAGCTGGCACCCTGGGGATGGCATTGTGTCACCCCAGTCATTTCCTCCCCTTCTCCAGATGCCTGTGTCCACCTGCTCCTTCATCATACCATTCAGATAGGGCCTTGGGGTCTGGGCATGTCACTGGGGTGCAGGGAGGAATGTCAGTCTTCGCTGCCCGGTGGCGGCCTGGGTCCCAATTTTAATTGTACAACTTAGACACTTTCACTCGGAACGTTTACAAGAGACACACATGTAGGGACCTGGCTGTGGATGCACCTCAGCACTGGAGGCGGAGCCCTTTAAAGAGCCTCGCCTCTGGTGCCGGTGCCCACTGTTTAACTGCATCTAGACACTGAGGGCCCGGCGTGAGAAATGGGGGTGCCTGGCAGCATTCCTAAGTCCCACCCCTCTGTTTTAAGTGCAAATTAGAACAACACGCAACAACAACACATTCGACCAGGGGGAGAGAGGCTTGGGTCTTCCCACGCCCCTGTTCATTTGACCATCAGGGGTTAGAGCCCGGGCGGTATATCAGGCCGTCTGGTTGGGGACCTGGGCTGGTGGACTACTCTTACCATGATGGGCGCTTTGGCGGTCTGCTTGTCCCCATCCCGGTGGGCAGGGGGTTCGTCTCTGGGGTGCAGGGGCAGGTTGGGGGCGTCGGTCCCGGAGCCTGGGAGTATAGTGTATGTATGGAGTGTATGAATGAGTGTATAGCGTCCTTTTTTCTGGTGTCCTGTTTTGGTGTGAATGTGTGTGCGTAAGAGGGAGGGTACTTATGATTGTCTCTGTATGTCTATGTCTACTTGTCAGGCTGCGTCTTTGGCTGCCCTCTGGCCTGGCGCATCTCAGGCCCCACATCCAGTGGGTACTTTTTCCCCTCTGCCACTCCCTGTGAGTGACGGATGCCCCTGCCCGCTGGTCAATAGTGGCTCTCAATGTCTGGGGCTTGGGGCCCGGATGCCGCCCGGCTCGGCCCTGGTGCATGCCTGGCTGGTCCTGGGTGGGCCTGTGTGTTGGGCGGCTGGTGTTTCAGGCCAATGTGCTCCTTGAATTGACTGGAGCATCTCTTATGGGGGTGCCGGGGTTAAAGAGTAGGTTGGTGCGGGTCGGTGGGGACCGCATCTGACGCCTAGTCCTCCTGCTAGTTCTGTGGGCTCCGCTGCCAGGTCTGTTCATTTCGGGGAGGTTGTCCGGCATTGGCTGGGTCCCTGGTCTCGGCGCTCTGTATGGGGAGGATCTGGACCCGGGAAATGGTAGCTCTGGGTGTCCAGGTGCTGGCTGGACGTGGCCTGGGGAGGGCGTAATTAACGCTGTGGCTTTTACTGTGGCTCCCTGGCTGTGGGGATTGGCCCGGGTTGGCGGTGGCATCCGTTGACCGGCTGCTGGTCCCTCCTGCCTTGTGGCGACGGCGGGGTACCCTTGTCAGCTGATCCCTGGTCTTGGCCCGCCCTGGCGTAGCCGGTTTCCGGCGGTGCCTGTGGGCTCGTCCCAGCGACCTCCTAGGCCCCAGCATTGCGGCTGCTGGGTGTTTCCCTGGTGCTTCCATCCGTTCCTCTCTTGGTAGTCTTCGACCTCCTTCATGTCTGCGGCAATTCCTGTAGGACAGATTGACGGCTCCTTACACCAGCTAACAATCACTTGCATAGGGAAACCTTATTTACGACTGCATGCTCGCAAACACACATAGGTGTGGGGACATTGGTGTGTACGAACATAATCTTGAGCTAAGGTTATCGTCAATAGATAGTTGGTACCAGGAGCTTAACAGAAACATTAGTGTTGTGTTCATTAATCCATTTTTGTGTACAGTGAATGTGTAGTTCTTAGTTCATATTACTAGATCCATTTTGTTAATGTTCTGTTCTATTTGTTTGTGACGGGGTTCTTTGGCACACAATAAAGATCATGCTGCGGTTACTGGTGCGGTTACTGGTGCTTTATTGTGCTGATGCTCCCAGACTTGTGCTCAACAGTGCAACACAGTGAAAAAAATGTTCCAAAATTCCAGAGTAAAAATAAACATTATAAGGATGATGATGATCGAAACAATTGTAGATTTGTTTATCTTATTTAAAAAAACAAAACAAAAAACAGCTACAATGTTGTCACCTACTTTCTCTGAGTTCCTTCCAGTTGCCAGCAATGCAACTCAACTCACTCAACTCAACTGACTCATACCAGTCATCTTACCAGCTTTAAATACTCTAAGCCCCTCCCCTTAGGCTCAATAATCAAACAGTTTCAATCTAACTCAAGAGCTACATAATTACATCTAATGAAAATACATATAAAAATAATCCCATAAATTTAACACTTAATTTCAGAACAAACAGCCATCACCTTTGTTTAATGATGAAATAATAACCATTTTTCATGACAGAAAACCCTTTTGACACATGCCGGAGTAGTCATGTGATTGTGACGTAATTTCCTCATGTTTACAGGCTTGTCATTTTAACAGCTTTTTGTGCGTCCTCTCGGGTTTGGACGAAGCACTGGCGGGAAACGGGAGGAAAACGGTAAGTTACCACAACATGCCACATGCAGAGTAAACCTAGCCAAACACAAAGTGTGCACCCTTCATATCTTACTAGGCAGATGGAAGTCGTGTGTGTTGTTGCTGTAATGCTACTGTTAGACTTTTAGCGCGAGTGTGCCAGTCCCCACGAGGTAATTATACCAGAGTGTGTGTGTGTATGTGTGTTCAGCGTCCATCGGGCTCTGTCCGTGACGAGGCTACCTCGTCACATGGTTGTTTTGGTTTTCCCACTTCTCTGCCGTCCAACAGAGGTGGAGGACTGGGATGTCTTCTTGTGTTCTTTGTTTACCTCCCCCTCTTGTATCGTCAGTTCACACTTCTACCAGTCCTGTTTCTTTTCTTCATATTCTTTCTTTCTTCCTTCTTATCTCAATTCGTGTCCATAACTTCAAGAAATGAAACCAACAGTAATCACTAATAAAGACTTTTCATACATAAATACCAAGTGGAGTACTATAGCAAAGCTGTAATGCTCTGCTTGGGACAGTAAATCTGTTGGGCTTGTACTTGGTACTCAGACACCAATTCTGAGTAGCAAACTGCTAGACAGGACGCAGAGCACTGGATAAAGTCAAGGCAAAAGTAAATGGACCTTACAGGGACAAGCTTATACCTACCGCAAAACAGCATTATTTGGAGAAGCTCTCAGACATCAAACAGTTAGACCCATACGAGCTCCCTGAAGCGGAATGGCACAGAGACCTGGACCATTTGCCTCTGTGCATGTATTTGGATATTTTAAATTACCTTTTTTTGCTGTGAGTTACTACACAATGCTGGAGTTTGAAAGCCACAAGTCTTTGGAAAGTTACAAGGCTTTCTGCAGTGGCTGGGTGCAGGACTTGGCTATCTACAAGCCTCCAGGTGGCGAAAACAGCGTTGTACTGGCAAAGGTAATTTTTTCTTAATATGCGTTTTACTGTGTCATAATTACATTGCATTAGCAGACACTGTTGTTTCAAGCATTTATTTGCAAAGAAATTAAAGAGTAATGAACAAGGCACTTAAACAAAACTTTTGCACGTTTGTTAAGGCACAGCAAACACTGACAATCTTATCTAAAGGCATTAGGTTCTCACCCTGAGAGAAGCATATGCACAGGTACAGTTGAGTGTAAGAATTTGAATTTGTTGCGCACAACACCAATCACCCTCTCAACGTGAATTCTGAGAGGTGCTTTGGCCCTGGTCTCCTCCACACCTTTCGCCTCCAGCTGTGCACAACCCCTTGTGAATGTACTGTAGGTATTTTCACTTCGTCACACACAATGCCCACACTTTCTCTTATATTAAAGCCCCTATCCGCAAGCACAATGTCAACTGGTAACAGTTTGCTCAGGAAACCATTTTAATCAGTCATGTGCTTGTCACTTTTCCGTCCACCTCTCCCATTCGATGTGAAGGAAATGACACCCAGGGGCGCCATCACAATTAGGTATTTCATGGTGTATGCGTGTTTATATTGAGAAAAAGTCTGTGCGCTTTCTAGTACATTTGAAGGTTTCTCAATGAACACCTTGAAGCCGTCCACAATGGCAGCCACATTTTCTCCAAATATCTCCACAAACTGGTGTGGCATTCTGGTCAATAAGCATTCCCTGCTTGGCCAGTGCACTAATGGATACAGCTGTGCGTACATCACTCCAAGGGTATGGTGAAATGCATCGGCGACATTGTCCTATGTACTCTAAACCGATGGCTGAGGTGCTGTATTGGAAGGTCTAGTCTGAGGCGCATTAAAGTCAATAGGACAAGCAGGAGGGGTTAGAGCTTCTTCTTCCTACCTTGAGGCAGATGTTGACGAGAACTTTCTGGAACAATGCAAAGTTTGGAAGCCCGTGTAATACTTCTCTATCATCACTACTCAGAAATTTTACATTCATCCAGTACTCATCAAGCTCCCGCTTCAGCTCTCTGTTTTCTTCCAAAAAACTGTTGATAACATCTCGTCTAGATGAGCAGAGTCCACATTCCATGTCTTGGACTGGCAGAGGTGACTGCTGCTGATCCTGCAATGGCGATGGCAGCTGCTGGTCCTGGGCTGGCCATGGTGGCTGCTCCAGAAGCTGGGAACTGCACTTTACTTACCGCTGATATCTCGCTCCATGTGTTCCTTGTTTATTGTGGCCTAACCAAAGGGATGCTATCCAGTCAAGATGGTTTACCTAGAACAGAATAATTAGATTATTAAAAATCTATATAATCAATGCTTTAAACTGGCAACAAGGTAGCATAATGTCATTAACAGAATCTCAACTATTTTTTAGTCATCTCATATAATGGTTAAACTACATCAGACTAATTAGATTATGAAAAAATCTATGTAATCAAAGCTTTACACTGGCAAATCCCTTTCATAACACATTTAAAATAAAGATAAAACCAGAGAGAGTAATGCTACTCACTGTTTCACAAAAGGACTCAAGGGGTTGTTGACAGTATTTGGCTTGACATATCTGTGTGAGCAGATTTTCTCTCACATGAAGAGTGTCCCGAGTATTTCCCGCAGCCGTCTGACAGCTGCACACTCATAGACTTGTGTGCTTCTTAAAGTTGCATAGCTTGAGCTTATAATGTGTAACTGTTGATAAGCATCGTTAATAAATGTGTTAATGCACAACCGATATTGACTTCTGGGGAAATTTTTGATGACACTCTATCAGAAAGGTTGCCGACCCCTGCTCTAGAGCAACCATATTCCAACAACAAGGTAGCATAATCTCATGAGCAGAATCTTAGCAATTTTTTAGTTAACATTAATGGTTGGCCATTGAGCATTTTCGAAGAGGCAACAGTTTGTCAGATAGTTAGCTAGGCAGCAAACCTCAGATGCACTTCAGGGTTTGCAACAACATTAACAGCTAGGTAACCTACACTTCATAGCTTTAACAAACAACATAAATACATATTTTAGAGAACGTAACAGAGTGAAAATGCAGAGAATACACTCTCATTGACTGGGAGGTGGGATCGAACGTAAGGTCCTTTCTTCGTATTGCAGCCAACCAAGCAATCTAGCGTCTCTTCGTCAGGTCAGAGACTTGCTCTCCTTGATGCTGTGTCCATTTTGGTACCCTAAAAAACTGTGTTCCATTGTTCCTATGTTTTTCATATGCATCGTGTGAGGTACTAGAGCAGTTTTTAACGCAGCAGTGAGTGCCAGGCATGGTAAAACACTAGGGAATTGCAAGACCCCCCTCTACTACTGAATCAACAACCCACTAAACAATCACGGTTTGCCGCTGGAATCAAGCTAACATGGAGGATACTGTGAGGATCCCACAAGATACCGTGATATCGAGGTGAGGGGCTCTGTATCATGACGACAACAGTCCGTGTACATTCAGGCAGTTCGTTCTTTTCGTTTAAAAAAACAAAACAAAACAAAAAAACACTCGTTTTTCGTTTTTGTTTTTTTTCATTTTTGTTTCGCACAAAAAAACGGATCACTAACCCTCATCTGATTTTTCGAAAATGGAAAAAACGGATAACGAGAGCTCATTTTTGATTTTGGTATTTTTGTATGAGGCGAGTGACCTGACCCAAAAGTTCTCTCTGAAGCTGAAGCAAACAGTTTGTGTAGAGAAATTTTCGTTTATACACACAACAGTCACACAGCCTGACTTTTCATATGTGGATTAAGGACAACGCAAGAATAGAGAAGCGTTAGAGATAGGTGTTTTATTTTACTTATAGCCAGTTTACGATCACGGAGGTCTGGTTTAGGGTGTATGTTGCTGAGCTACGATGGTGATTTTCAACATAGTGCTTAGTCTAAGGCTTTTGTCAGACTCCAAAACCAACCAACACAGATAAGGAGTAATATTCTAAAGAAGTGAAGGAGAGTGGAGGACGCCATAAAGCAGCAAGACAGGAGACCAGCTGGACCACTTATATGGTGAGCTAATGCTAAAGTAGGCTAAAAATAAGGTTTAATTATATGTATGCTGTATGTGTTTCAGATAAATGTTCTGTAAAGTCATCGCAGCAGGTGTCAGCGTTTAACCAGCCTCTCTGTGGTACGAGCTTGTTCCTGCAATGTCAGAAAATGGTAGATTTTTATGTTATTTTGTAAGTCTGTTAATTCTACTCTTCCGTTTTATTTTTTGATAAATATTCATATTGCCACTTAATTACTTCAGGGCAGCATCAGACATTTTTAGTTGTAGTCCTTAATTTAAATTCTTTCAAGTGCATGCTTTTAAATGCATGATTAGTACAATATTCAAAGTACTTTCAAAGTAATATCAGCACCCTAAAGTCAGCTCAGAATCATAAAATTGGTCCTACAAACTATCAAGCATTAATGTTACTCATAAAAAATACAGGCAAATTCTGTAAGCATTTTAAACTATTCTGGTCCATTTTTTATTTTTGTCTAGGCAGGAAGAAGAGGGTCTCCATCCATCCATCCATCCATCTATTATTTATACCCAGAGGTTTCCTACTTGGGTAGAAATTTTGAGTATTTATACTTTACCGGAATAATTACAGATTGGCCTACTTTTTACTTCTACTCCTTACATTTTCACGCAATTATCTGTGCTTTCTACTCCTTGCTTTTTAAAAATAGCCTTGTTATTTCAGTCTCATTCGGTCATTTTTTATTGAAATTAAACACAAAAACTCTATACAAAATGCTCTAAATGGATAGAGTTTGCGGTTTGTAAATTATTTTGATCATCTGTCTTTCTGACATCCTGGCTCCATCGCATATTGAATACACAGGGGACACGTTAGCCGAATATTTTCTGTACTGTCACGTTATTTAGTACAGTGGCAAAAAAATCTGAAGGCAGCTCGTCATTTTTGACAAATTACAATTTACATCAATGACTATTTGATGGAGACCTGCTGACAGTTTACAGGTTAATCGCAGAGTACCGGTAACTGAATCAATAATAGTGAAAAGATTCGCATATACGCGTCTGAGAATCATCTGGAGGCTTTGGAAAGTGACTGTTACCTTTGCGGTTGGTTGCTTCATAGAGCCCGACAAAAGAAGCACATATAGTTCTAGATCATTTTTACTTCGTAGCAGTAAAAATGATCTTTCCATTGTAATGAGGTAAAATAATTAAATAAAAACAAAATATTAAAAATAAACTGTCTGTGTAGGACACACCTGTTAACTTAAAAATGCTGATTTATTTAGTGTAGCTGACCTCTAGCTATGAACCACTTCATAGTCCACCAGGATGAAGCAGATGGATATTGCCAAGTACAAATATCTCTATGGTTGAGACTGAGGCAATACACCATTATATATAAGCAACTAGTCATCATATCTTCTGCTTAATTAAACATGTATTAATGCTCAGTAGTGCACATGTAGTTCTTTGATGTATTTGCATTACACTAAAATGCATTAATTTTGATGGACACATGCAGCTAAAATACGTTGCCTGGTGTATCCCCAATGTATAAATATGAGGATTTTTATAGAACAGTCATTATTGCCTTTAGTAAAAGTGTTTTGTTTGGGGGAGGTGTGGTATGTAGTATCTATACTAATACCTGAGTACTGAATATGAATACTTTTGACACCTCTGTCTATCCTACAGGGTAGGTATCTCTAGCAGTCATCAGGCAAGAGGCCGGTAAACCCTGGACACAGCTCAAAGAGACTCCAAAGACAGCAGGTCATTTATCAGTGATTCACAGGTGAAATGTTACTACTGTTTCAAGAAGCTGAACTTTGTGGTGAAGCTCCTTTATTTACATAACTCACTCAAAATGTTAACGTGACTTTTCATTCGGCTTCTTCCTCTACTGGTCTCTACCATATACCTATAACAGGTTGTGTATTGATAATGTAGCCACCTAGTGGTTTAGGGTACAACAAACACTGACTTATCATTACATCCCCCTTTCTTGAGATCTAATGTTCCATACCATAAACAAGCTATTTATCTAGTAACCTTATATTGTATAAGTGTTATGTTTTTCTTTAACATACACAAGATTATGAAAACATTTTTTTTCTTTTTTTTTCATTCATCTTACTTAATAAACAATTTGAACATCTGTCCATGAACTCATATTTCAATGAAAGGATACAGATTGGCTTATAGTCTTTAGAGATTCAGCCTGTCAGGTGCTTTGACCGTGCGTGTTGATCTTAACACAGGCAGTCAGTCTCTACAGCTCGTTGGTGATCATCTGGTGATGGTTCAGCTGATGCAGTGCAGGCTGGATCTTCCTGAGAAGCTTCATTTGTTCTTGAAAGTTGTCTGGTGTTTTCAACAAACTCCTCCAATTCCTTCTTAGGATTTGACCATCTTCTGATCTGACGTTGTAGGACCTAGGACTTACTTCCTCAAGCACTGTCGCTTTCTTGGTCCAGGTGTTGGAATCTTGGATTCTCACTGTGTCATGCCTAGCCAGTGGTACTAAGCTTTTTGTTGACTTGTCATAATTTGTCTTTTGTAGAAGTTTTTGTTTTTGTTTCGCTTTGTTTTGTTTCTGTTCATATGTGTATAGAATTGTGGTGCGTAGCCTACGTCCTATAAGAATTTCTGCAGGAGACATTCCATGCTCAAGAGGCGATGCTCGATAACTCAACAGAGCTAGATATGGATCTGAATGACTTTCTTGCACTTTCTTGAGCAGCTGTTTGACTATATGCACACCTTTAGTAGTGTCTCAGTGACCAAGTTCACGTGTAGATTCACTTCATTTTCGGTAGAACACTCATCATGTTCTTCACTCTGTGTCGTAGCTCTAAACAGTGCATCAGCAACTACTATGTGCTTACCAGGTGTGTAAATCAGGTCAAAATCATAGCGTTGCAGCTTCATCATGAGCCTTTGAATGCATGGTGACATCTCACTGAGGTTTTTCCTGATTATGGCTATTAAAGGCTTGTGATCAGTCTCTGCCACAAACATTGGTAAGCCATAAACATAACCATGGAATTTTTGAAATCCATACACTAGCCCCAAGCACTCTTTTTCGATTTCGGCACTCAGCACTCGTCATTGTTCTCGATGCATAGGCGACTGGCCTTGTCTTCTCCAGACGCCTGCAGTAGAACGGCTCCAATTCCATCTTTAGATGAATCAGTGGATATCTTGATCTTTTTAGACGGAATGAAAAACGTCAGCACTGGTTCTGTGGTGAGAGTAGTCTTCAGACGGGACCATTCTGCTTCATGTACAGACATCCACTTAAACTCACAACTGTCATGTAGCAGTTCTCTTAGGTGCACAGTCTTGGACGACAAGTTTGGAATGAATTTTCCAATGAAATTGATCATGTCTAATGCACGCGACACACCTTTTTTGTCTTCAAGTCTTGGCATATCCAGTATTGCTTTTATTTTGCTTTTGTCTGGTTCTACACCAGCCTCCAACAACTTGTCCCCAAGAAAGGTGATTTTCTTCACTCCAAACTAACACTTGCACCTGTTCAGCTTCAACTCATACTTCTAGACTCTTTGAAATACTTTAATGAGCCTGTCATTGTGTTGCTCCAGTGTAGAGCCCCAAAGGACTATATCATCCACATATACACGTACACCTTCAATGCCCTCTATTATGTGCTCCATAGTTCTGTGGAAAACATCAGGAGCAGAGCAAATTCCGGAAGGCATCCTCTGAAAACAGTAACGCCCATATGGTGTATTGAATGTACAGTACTTCGTACTGTCCTCATGCAGCTTTAACTGCCAGAAGCCTTGTGAAGCGTCCAATTTACTAAAGTAATTGGCACCGGCCATCTCACTTGTTATCTCCTCTCTGGTTGGTATTTGATAATGTTCTCTTTTTATGTTGTTATTCAGATCTTTCGGATTCATGCACACATGCAAGTCTCCATTCGGTTTTCTGACACACACCATCGAATTCAACCATTCCGTTGGCTCTTCGACTTTCTTTATCACTCCAAGAAACATCATTTTGTCTAGTTCTTGTTTCAGCTTTTCTCGTAGGGGAACTGGAACCCGCCTGGGAGCATGGACGACTGGCTGTGCATCATCCTTCAACTGTATTTTATAGGTGAATGGTAAGACACAAAACCCCTTGAAGATGTCAGGGAACTGATTCACTATTGACTCCACACAGTTCTGGGTCACATTGTTGATGCATCAAACCCTCTTTACTAAGCCTAAATTCTCACATGCAGTGTCACCTAGTAATGAGTCATGTCCATCAAACTACAAACAACTACAAACATAAGGTGATGTTCTTTTTCTTTAAGTTCCACCTTTAGTCTGCATGTGCCTTTTATGTTGATTATTTGTCCATTATAGGCCTTGAGCTTGACTGAACTGGGATGGATGTGTGGTTCAACCTTCATAGCTCTGATGTCACATTCACTCATTAAATTGGCCTTTGCCCCTGTGTCTAACTTGAGTACAATGACTGCACCACTTATCTATAGTGGCACAATCCACTTATCCCTCTCAACACAGTTTACATCTGAGCATTGTTCAGTCTCTTTTTTGCTTTAAATCAGCCTGAGCTACCATGCCTATGAAGAATGAATCAGCGAGTTCAGTTTCTTCCACTGTATGGACATGCTCATCTCCACTCTGTTTCCCTTCGGAAAAGAATTGCTTAGCAAAGTGATTTTTTCCTTTACATTGCTTACATATTTTGCCATATGCTGGGCATTGTTTGGGCGCATGCTGGTTGCCACATAGTTTACAGGAAAATGTCTCTGTATCTTTTTGTTGCTTATTTTGTGGTATTTTCTGTTTCTGCATTGGCCTGTTCACTGCAGCCACAGTCACCGGCGCTGCACTCTCCGGATCCTTCTGCCCACTGAAAATTTTTGCATGTTGTTGAGACATTTCCCTTGCTTGACAAATTTTCATAGCTCCTGCTAACGAAAGTTCAGTCTCTCGTAGTAACCTCTCTCTCACTTTTTTATCCTCTATCCCGAAGACTTTTTGGTCGCGTATCATTGAGTCTTTAAGTTCTCTGTAGTTACATGTTCTAGCTTTCAGTTTCAAGTCTGTCACAAAAGCATCAAAGCTCTCAGTCTGTAACTGCGTGTGTGAACGAAACACATACCGTTCGAACGTCTCCTTCTGCTTTGGTGAACAGTGTTCATCAAACTTTTCCACCTGAGTTCCCGCGACGGTGAGAAGCAGTGTAATCTTCCACACATCTGGCTTAGCATCCTGGCCCATGGCTTGTAGATACAGTGTGAATCGTTGTTTGAACGTTCGCCACTCACAGTCCACATTTCCAGTCCAATTCATAGGGTCAGGCGGCTTCACACTTTCCATGACATCTATTGGATAACTCCTGGTACCATGTAATGTTAATACTGTTTCAAGAAGCTGAACTTTGTGGTGAAACTTCTTCTATTTACATAACTCACTCAACATACATGTTAACGAGACTTTTCATTTGGCTTCTTCCTCTACTGGTCTCTACCATATACCTATAACAGGTTGTCTATTGATAATGTAGCCACCAAGTGGTTTGGGGTACAACAAACACTCACTTATCATTACAACAGGAATAGGAAGTTTGCTTATGAAGGGAGATTACACAGAATGTTGCCTTCAATCAAACATTCCTTGGGATGGTTGAAGAGATTCTACATGCCATGACCCACAGACACCTGAAACAGCATCCAGTACAATAAAATGTGTAGGCTAAATGATTTGTTTGCTTTGTGATTTGTAATTTTTATCCGAACATACACTGGCTGGTAGAATCAATAGTAAAACCTAAACATTTGCCTTATTAATATTAACGGCTCATCACTTAAAATACAGAGGGGTTCCTTGCACTGTTTTAAGTGCACATTAGAACAACACGCAACAACACCACATTGAGCGGGGGGAGAGAGGCTGGGGGGTCTTTCCACACCCCTGTTCATTGGACCATCAGGGGTTGGAGCCCGGGTAGAACATCAGGCCGTCTGGTCGGGGTCCTGGGCTGGTGGGCTGCTCTTGCCGGTGTGGCGGCCTTGGCGGTCTGCTTGTCCCCATCCTGGTGGGCAGAGGGGTCTGTCTCCCGGGTGCAGGGGCAGGGTGCTCTATTGGGGCGTCTGTCCCTGGGCCTGGGAGTATGGAGTATAGTGTACGTATCAGAATCAGAATCAGAATCAGTTTATTGGCCAAGTATGTCACATACAAGGAATTTGACTCCGGCAAACTTTTTTCTCCAGTACAGAACTTGAATAAGTGAAATAAAAAAAGAAAAAAGAAAAATAAGAACAAAAATAAGTAAAAATACAAATAAATATCAGATCGTAAATAATAAAGGATAATATATACACCAAGCCGGGGTTATTTTACAGTGAGTATGTACAGAAGTGCAGAGTTATAGTTTATTGTTATGTGAGTGCACTCACACACTGTGACTAGACAGAGTTCGTCAGAGCGACAGCCTGGGGGAAAAAACTGTTTTTGTGTCGGGTGGTTTTGGCGTACAACGCTCTGTAACGCCGACCTGAGGGGAGGAGCCTAAACAGATTGTGGCCAGGGTGTGAGGGGTCAGAGGTGATTTTCCTGGCCCGCTTCCTGACCCTGGCCCGGAATAGGTCCTGAATGGAGGGAAGATCGGTTCCTATGATCCTCTCTGCAGTCCTGACTGTTCTCTGCAGTCTGTCCTTGTCTTGCCTGGTGACGGATCCGAACCAGACAGAGATGGATGAGGTCAGGACAGACTGGACTATTGCTGTGTAGAAGATGATCAGCAGCTCCTGGGGCAGGTTGAACTTCCTGAGCTGACGCAGAAAGTACAGCCTTTGCTGGGCCTTTTTCCTTATTATGTTGATGTGTGAGGTCCACTTCAGGTCCCGTGTGATGGTGGATCCTAGGAACCTGAAAGACTCCACTGTGGGGACTGGCTTGTTGAGGATCATGAGAGGAGATGTTGATGGTGGTCTCTTCCTGAAGTCCACTGTCATCTCCACAGTTTTGAGCGGGTTTAGCTCCAGGTGGTTCTGACTGCACCAGAGAACCAGCTGTTCCACTTCCTTTCTGTACACAGACTCGTCGCCGTCGCGGATGAGTCCAATGACGGTGGTGTCATCTGCAAACTTCAGGAGTTTCACAGAAGGGTCCCTCGACGTGCAGTCAGTGGTGTAAAGGGAGAAGAGCAGTGGGGAGAGAACACATCCCTGGGGGGCGCCGATGCTGAGGGAACGGGAGCTGGATGTGAACTTACCCAGTTTCACCTGCTGCCTCCTGTCAGTCAGGAAACTGGTAATCCACTGACAGGTGGATGGAGGCACGGTGAGCTGGGACAGTTTTTGGTGGAGGAGCTCTGGGACAATGGTGTTAAACGCAGAGCTGAAGTCCACAAACAGGACCCGAGCGTAGGTACCTGCAGAGTCTAGATGGTGCAGGATGTAGTGTAGAGCCATGTTGACGGCATCATCCACTGACCTGTTTGATCTGTAGGCGAACTGCAGGGGGTCTAGCAGGGGATCTGTGATGTCCTTCAGGTGGGTCAGTACCAGACGCTCAAAGGATTTCATGACCACAGATGTTAGGGCAACTGGTCTGTAGTCATTTAATCCAGTGACTGGGGACTTCTTGGGAACCGGTATGATGGTGGAGCGTTTGAGGCAGGAGGGGACCTCACACAGCTCCAGGGAGTTATTGAAGATCTGGGTGAAGATGGGAGCCAGCTGGTCAGCACAGAATTTCAGAGAGGCTGGGGACACTCCGTCTGGTCCCTGAGCCTTTTTAATTTTCTGTCTCTGAAATAGCTGGCGCACGTCCTGTTCGCAGATCGTCAAGGCAGGTACGTGGGTGGTTTGGGGTGAAGCTGGGTCTTTTGTGATGGAGATGGTGGGGGAGGTGGGAGGTGTGAAAGTCCTTTCAAACCTGGAAAAGAAGTCGTTGAGGTCCTCAGCCAGGCGGGGGCTCTCCACAGGGTGGGGGGATGGTCTCCTACAGTTAGTAATGGTCTGCAGGTAGCTCCAAACTGCAGAGGGGTCGTTAGCAGAAAAACGGTCCTTAAGCTTAGCACTGTAGTTCCTCTTTGCTGCTTTGATCCCTCTTGTCAGCTGGTTCCTGGCCTGTTTGTACAGGTCCCGATCCCCACTCCTGTAGGCCTCCTCCTTGTCCTGGCGTAGCCGTCTCAGTTCTGCAGTGAACCACGGTTTATTGTTTTTGAATGAGCAGAAGGTTTTGGTCTGCACACACATGTCCTCACAAAAGCTGATGTAGGATGTCACAGTGTCGGTCAGTTCAACCTTTCTAAATTAGATAACTTTTGCCCCGAAGTAAAAATTGTATAGAACTGCAAAATAAAACTGAATTTCCTAAATATTTAAGATTTTTGAAACTATTCAATAATCTAGCTTTCGATTATTAAACATGCAGTCACAGTTTGTGGTCCCCTGGGATAAATCATAGGACAAAAGATTAGTATGCAGTAAAGTTTGCTAAGTGCTATGGATTCAACAAACCCATATCAAAGTTAAACCAAGTACTCAAATCTAAAGCAGCTCTCGAAACTACTTTAATAAAATTATATTACTCATAACCCAAATATTTAACTGAAGCATTTGTCTTGTTATTTGAATATAGACATTGTTGTAGTGCTTTATCTGGACCCAAAAGAGAAGACATTTTAAAATCATGTCACAAGTTTATTTACATCGTTAACATCCATAATATGTATATTTTAGGATCACCCCATGAGTTCTCATGAGTTTGATGCAGAGCAGCCCAGCACACCAACAGACATTCATAAGATGGATATCACAATCATATTTTTGAATTTAAGGGATAAAAAATGTGTAACTTTTCAGAAAGCAGCGCCATCTTCCCTTCAGTCTGCCGGAGTTTGCAGGAACAAGCTCGTACCACCGTTTTTTCATTTTTTGTTTGAAACGAAAAAACAAACTACCTGAATTTACACGGACCCACTACCCACCTCGGATTCCATCTCTTTAACCTGTTACCATCTGGTAGACGCTTCAGGTCTAGGGCTGCAACAACGAATCGATAAAATCGATAAAATGCGATGATAAAATGCGATGGTAAAATGCGTTGGCAACGAATTACTTCATCGATTAGTTGTGTCGCGCAATTAATACTTCACTCGCCAGGTCACGTTTACCTCACCTGTAGCGGAGCAGGCTCTGCTCTGTTAATGCTGCCTGAATGAATAAAGGTGGCCGGGGGAAAAAACGCGCCCACAGACCACACAAAAAAAACCCCAACAACCTCAAACTGCAGAGCAAGTTGAACGGAGGGAAGCAGAGGCAGAGCGGAGTAAATTAATTACCAATGACCGACGACGTAGAGAAAACGGTTCGACCCAAGTCCTCAGTAGTGCGGGAGCACTTCAGGCTTCACAAAGTTAGATAATGCGATGATGATACAGCACCTGGAACGGAAACATGTTGGAGTCATGGATGCGGATGAAAGGAGCTCAACAGCAGGGTAAGTCACTACAATATCTTACAGCAGTGGTGGAAGGCTAACAGAGACAGATATCCAGTGATGGCCAGGCTAGCCAAGTCTTACTTGTGCATTCATGGTACTTCAACACCATCTGAGCGTCTGTTCTCTGCAGCAGGGAACATAGCCTCTAAAAAGAGAACCAGACTTAGCCAGGAGCATGTTGACATGCTGACATTTTTGCATCGCAATGCAAAGTTCCTGAAGAAAGGGACTTACTGAGTGCATCTCTGAGTGTGTGCATCAGTGAGTATGTGTCAGTTCCATGGAAGGTCATGTTTACTTGTTCTCTACATTTATAGTGATACACAAGTGTTAAAGTTAAAACAAATCCTGTTACTGGGTCTTCCTATTTGAATTTCTTTATTTATTATCTCTTTATTGTTCCAACAACTCAGGGATGTTAAACGGCAAAAATGCCTCTTCTTTTGCTTGTCATTAAAGTCAACTATATATTTTGCAGGTATATAGCATACATTTGTTTTTGGTTTTTTGTACATTTATTTTTTTATTGAAGCCATTTGACCATCCTTTATTTTTTTTTATTATTCAAAATTATTGTAACAGAACACTCTAGCAGCAACCTGTTTTTTGTGTTTATTTGCTCTGTCAGTACAAATGTTCTAGTTTGGAATAAAAATGTGGAAAAAAATTCTCCTGTGTCCGGTTCATAGATTAATCAACAAAATAATCGACAGATTAATTGATTATTCAAATAATCGTTAGTTGCATCTCTATTCAGGTCCATAAGGACCAGAATGAACAGACTTAGGGATAGCTTCTTTCATGCGAAATATCACCTTATGGGGTATACATGATCTTGAGAACAATGAGGAAACAGTTCAGAACTACACAGAATGAAGTGGTCTATCACCTGAAGAGAGCTACAACCATAGTAAGAAAGGTTACTATTCCTAACACAATGTTCTGTCATGCAATAAAACAATAAAGTGTTCCAAAGGTCCCCCTGCTTAAGACAGCACATGTCCAGGCCTATCAGAAGTTTGCCAGATACCATCTGGCAGTATGTCGAAGATCTGTTGTCACTATGCCAACCCCCCAGACCAATCAGGTCTTCCAACTCTAGTCTACTAATCACCGCTTGATTCAGAACAAAACACAAAGAAACAGCTGTCAATTTACATGCTCCCCTTATCTGGAACAAACTTCCAAACCATTGTAAAGCTGCTGAATCACTGAGTTCTTTTAAATCAAGGCTAAAAACCCATTGTTTAGAGTTACCTTTGATTCATGTTTTCATATATCATACTGTACTCTATGTTCTATGCCTCATTGCTGTTTTTTACTTTCATTTAAAGCAACTTGAATTACCTTGTTGAAAGTCTGGTATACAGGTGCTGGTCATAGCATAAGAATAGCATGACATATTAGATTAATTCATGACACACAAATTTATATATTTCAAATGTTTATTTCTGTTAATTTTGATGATAATAACTGAGAACTAATTAACTAAGTAACTCAGAAAATTAAGGGCTATGAGGACACCACCAACACTTCCAAAAGAGCTAGCGGGCGAAATCCCTGATATATGCAGTTAAACGCCTGAAGAAAGGAAGAGTTTTAGAGAGAAACTTAAAATCTCTATTAACAGCAAAATCGAGGTAATTCAAAGCCCATGTGAGATTGTAAAAAATGTTGGTTTCGATTCACCTGTGTTCTGGCCAAAAATCCACTGGGGAGACATTTACTTCTATTTAATAGAGAGCCGTGGACTCATAATAAAAAGTTTAAAGAATCTGGAGGTCTATGATTGTTTTGAATCAAGGAGAGTTGGGTGATCTCTGCGAAACAGAAAGCCGTACTTGTGCTAAAAGCAGAGGTCAGACCTGGCCAACCTGAATCATCTGTTGGTGACTGCCAAGGAGAACAGCGAAATCCACATTGCAACTGCAAAGGTGGATAATTCCTCATTGATCACTGTCTGTATTGATTCATTTATGGAAATGTATTTGCTTTTGAGCAATTTCTGATTTCCTGTGACTAAAGAAATTCAATGGCATCTGGACTCTGGTGTAAAACTGAAAATACCCACTGACACAATTCTGCTTTTTCAAATCTAGTTTTGAGACACGAGAAGTCATGTGGCAGCTTTAAAGCAACACTATGTAGTTTTTCAACTTTCATAATGTATTTCCAATACCTTTGTGATGGTACATTGACTTACAATAGGTTGAATAACACGCATGCCATAGCCTGACAGGGTCTGTTTCGCTTTCACTGGCACTATGTAACTTCGAGTGCGGGTAGCTACCTGTGCACAAAAAGAACTACAAAACTCAGCTGCAGCTTTACAGCATAGCTCACTTCCGCACCCCACTTACGTGAGCCCAACAAGCATTTTTTTTTTGCCGGCTGCTATGGCGCGTGAGTGAGAAAGTTGTAATGGCCGAAGCAGCAACCAAACCGAAGAAGGCGAAGTCGGAAGATACTCAAAAAAGAAAAAGAGAGAGTGACAAACTAAAGGGCTGGACGAGAATCAATATTGGTTGAGCGTTTACACACTGCCATGAGCTAAAGGAGGATGAGGGGTGCTCGACTGATGCAGACTTGGCCATCATTCTCTTGGACTAGTAAGTGTATGGCTTGCAAACTATCTCTAGTTTTTTTGAATAAGTTGTCTGCCGACTATGTTACGGAAGCTATCGGCCAAAGACGTGGAAATCTGCAACGTTTGAGGGTATCGCTTGTCAATGCACGTGAATCCTAAAGTGTAACCATAACAGATTTTTCGACAGTAGTAGTAGTAGACAATACCTTTTTCCCAACTGTAGGGGGACCCCGAGAGCGAGAGTTACATAGTAGTGCTTTAATATTTAAAGCAGAAGCAGCTTTCAAAACTTACTCCTGCTGCACATACAGCAGCTTGGTGTTTTGGTTGGTGTCATCTACCCTCATCATATTCTCTTGGTAGAACGAAAGAATGACATCGCAGTTATAGCGCTAGATGCATTAGGGATGAAAAGCTCAGTCTTTCGCGAAGGGGTCTCGGTTTAGATCTGCTGCTTCTCCACATTTAAAAGGCCCAGTTGAAGTGACTCAGATCTCTGGTTAGGATGCCTTCTTTGTGAGCCTCAAATACAGACCCAGGACACACTGAAGTGATTAAACCATATGAATGGAGCAACTGTTTTTTTCCTTTTTTATTTTTACTTGGCTATACATAGACATGAAAATGATTCAGGAGGTAAAAAGGTGAAAGAATTTTTTTATTCAAAAGCAATATGGTGTGTTACAGGCCGATATTAATGTATAATTAAGCATTATAAGAACTAAGGCTTACCGCTATACTACGTAAGAAAAAGACTCGGAGATCGCAGATCTAAACCAAGGCTACTCAGCTTGCCAGCCAGACAGAGACCCCCTAAATTGAACCCCTTTTTCCTGATCCCACTGCAGACATGTCATAAAAATTGTCCAGAACTTTTTAAGTTAACAAAATAAAAACTGGCAAAAAAGTAATAAGACAAGAAAACTTCAGTAAAATGTGCATCAACCGTGAAAATATGCACGACCTGCCAAGTTTTAAGTGTAACCAAGAAAACCTTTTGCTGTTAAACAAATGCCTGATTTTTCCCCTCAGTTTATTATAGCCTGTACATGAGTTGATAGTAAAAACCAACAAGGAGAGCCAGTGATGTATCAATCATAATTCACAACACACTATTTTAGTTGTTGAAGATGTTTTCACTGGTCCCGTGCTTCATTCAAGATACATGTAGTGGCATCACTACAGTGAAACGCGCTGATTAGTTGACGTACTATGTCAAGTTTGTCAAAAGTTCAGCTAGCTGAACTTCTGCGTTGTTTTGCCTTTTCTACGTTGCCGCTTGCAACGCAAGTAACGCTTGAAAAGTTGACAGAGCCAACGCACACAACGCACTGCAGAGACTCTGATGGACCTCGGACAGACTCGACTGTAGACTTTACATGTAATTTTGCCGCAACTGACGCTGGTTTTTGGGGCAGTGCTGCCGCTCACGGTAATCATGAGGTATTGCATTTAAATTTTGTGATTGGCTGAGAGCGGTACATCTTTTCCATTGTCTAACGGTACGTACACACCAAAGGAAAATTAAGCGAGCACAGAGTCAGGTTCACATGGAGGAGCGCGATGAAGCGCAGCAGGGGGTCCCGCTTCAAGTCAGAAGCAGATTTGCGTTACAAAAACGCTTTTCTGCCTGATCTGCGCGGAGGATTTGTGCAAATGAGGCGTTTGCGGCGCGTGAAAAAGTCTGCTGAAGTTGAAAAAGTCTGAATTCCAGTTTCAATTTGCGCCGCGTCAACCAATCAGGAGCCTGGTGACGTGATGCTCTGACCCAGTTCACAGGGGGCAGGTCCAACCAAAGTCATTTATTCTTCATTCAACATGGAGGAGAGATTGATAAACCTGGAGCTGTACAACATCAGTTGTTGTTTGTACAGACAAAGAAATAAAAAAGAACCTAGCTTGGAAGAAGATAAGTGAGGAGATTGGGCAACCTGGTAAGTTCATTTCACTTTTGAAAGTTTTGACCGAACCTGCGCAAAAGGCAGCAAGCCCGCCTACTGTCAATTCAATTCAATTCAGTTTATTTATATAGCGCCATTTCACAACAGATGTCATCTCAAGGCACTTTACAAAAAGAGTTATTACAATACAATGTTTAGTGTAGAAATTACAGAACCACAGAAGATTGCGTCGTGGAATTCTCAGCAATCCCTCATACTGAGCAAGCATGAAGCGACAGTGGGAAGGAAAAACTCCCTTTTAACAGGAAGAAACCTCCGGCAGAACCAGGCTCAGCACAAGCGGTTATCTGCCGCGACCGTCTGTGGCTTGGAGAATACATAACAGAGACACAGAAAGAGCAATAGAACTGATGCAGAAGTTTGTTGCAGGACGTGGAGAATTTTCCGTCACTGCAATGCCATCTTAGTCAGGGTCGTCAAGCAGGGCTAATCCGGAGCACCTACTATAATAGAAAACAGGTTAGTGCTTGAATTGACAGCACATCATGCAGTTGGGGAGAAGTAGGAGAGAAAGTAGGAACAGACCCTAATAATGTCCTCCAACAGCCTAGCCTAAAGCAGCATAGCTACTAACATTAACCTGTCTCCTAGCTACTAGGAGACCTGGCTACCAACACTCTGTCTGAGTCCTCCTGATCGAGGCTCAGCCCGTGGACGGTGTAGGGCCGGTAACGGCCCCCGTCATGCCGGGGTCTTCTCGGAGTCGGGTTGTTTGAGAATGCAGCCCAAAGTGGGTGGTAAACTCCATCTAAGGCTAAATACCGGCACGAGACCGATAGTCGACAACTATCTTAAGGAAAAATAGACAGAACTGAGAGGACAGAGTTGAAGAGGGCGAGAAACGTTTAAGAGATAAACGGGTGGGGTCCGCACAGTCTGCCCGGGGGATTCAACCCGGCAGGTAATGGGCGGCCGCACTGTGCGGGAGGATCCCCTTGAGGGACCTCTCTCCGGCGCTGGCTGGCCCCCGTGGGGCGCATTTCTTCCGCGGCGGTAAGCCGCGACCGGCTCCGGATCTTTACCTGGCTTACATTAATCTATCTCTACCTAGCTACTCTACCTCTTCCTATCTCTTCCTAACTTTTGACACTCTGCCTGACTACTAACATCAACCTGTCTCTTCCTATCTACCTGTCTAACCTGACTCTAACTACCTATAAACATATCTCTAACTGTAAGCTTTGTCAAAGAGGAACGTTTTTAGCCTAGTTTTAAAGATAGACAAATTGTCTGCTTCACGAACCAACCCTGGGAGCCGGTTCCATAGGAGGGGAGCCTGATAGCTGAAAGATCTGCCACCCATTCTACTTTTAGAAATCCTAGGAACTACCAGTAAACCTGCAGTCTGAGAGCGAAGGTCTCTGTTGGGAACATATGGAACAATCAGGTCTCTTATGTATGATGGAGCTAGATTATTAAGGGCTTTATATGTCAGAAGGAGGATCTTGAATTCTATTCTAGATTTTACTGGGAGCCAGTGAAGAGAAGCTAAAACAGGGGAAATGTGATCTCTTCTTTTAATATTCATCAGAATCCTAGCAGCAGCATTTTGAACTAACTGAAGACTTTTAATTGTATTCTGTGGACTACCTGATAATAGACAGTTACAGTAATCCAGCCTTGAAGTAACAAAGGCATGGACTAGTTTTTCAGCATCACTCCTGGACAGGATGGTTCTAATTTTTGCAATATTCCTAAGGTGAAAAAAGGAAATCCTACAGACTTCTTTAATGTGAGATCTAAATGACATATCTTGGTCAAAAATGACACCGAGGTTTTTTGCTTTATTACTGGAGGCTAATTTAATGCCGTCCAGGTGAAGGGGCTGACTAAGTAGTTTCTTTTTCAGAGCTTCTGGTCCAAAGACGACAACTTCTGTTTTATCAGAATTTAGAAGCAAGAAGTTTAGAGTCATCCAAGTTTTTATGTCTTCCAGACATGCCTGTAGTCTACCTAACTGATTGGATTCATCAGGATTTATGGATAGATATAGCTGTGTATCATCTGCGTAACTATGGAAATTTATCCCATGCTGCCTAATTATTTTACCAATAGGAAGCATATATATAGTAAAAAGAATCGGCCCAAGGACTGAACCCTGTGGTACTCCGCAAGTAACTTTTGAGGTTGAGGAGGGTTTATCATTTACTTGAACAAACTGAAATCTGTTAGACAAATAAGATTTAAACCAGCCTAGGGCTGTTCCTATTATACCGACACGTTGAAGCCTTTCTATGAGAATATTGTGATCAACAGTGTCAAAGGCAGCACTGAGATCTAACAGGACCAGAATGGTCACCAGTCCATTGTCTGAGGCTATGAGAATATCATTAGTAACCTTCACCAGAGCTGTTTCAGTGCTGTGATGAGCTCTAAAGCCTGACTGAAACTTCTCAAACAGCTCATTATTGTTTAAATGATCACATATCTGGTGTGCAACTATTTTCTCAAGAATTTTAGATAAGAAGGGAAGATTAGATATCGGTCTATAGTTAATTAAGTCGTTTTGATCAAGAGAGGGTTTCTTAAGTAGAGGTTTAATTACAGCAATCTTAAACTCCTGTGGTACATATCCATTGACTAAGGATAGATTCATTATATTTAAAATTGGAGCAGCGATCAGAGGGAAAACTTCTTTTAAGAGTTTAGTTGGGATTGGGTCTAAAACGCAAGTTGAAGGTTTAGATGAAGCTAATAATTTTAGTACATCACAAAGTTCGGCTGCATTAAAGCAGTTTAAGCATATATTAGGTTCAACCATTTTTGAGGCTGCCTCATTAACTAAGGAGGAAGCAAGCATATTGGGAAGGTTCCCAATTATCTTATTCTTTATGGAGTCTATTTTATTTATAAAGAATTGCATGAAGTCGTCACTGCTTAGAGCTTGGGGAATGGTTGGCTCGATAGAGCTATGATCCTGTGTGAGTTTGGCAACTGTATTAAAAAGAAACCTAGGATTATTTTTATTCTCCTCGATTAAAGATGAATAATATGCTGTTCTAGCTGTGTGAAGGCTCTTTTTATATAGCAATAAACTATTTTTCCATATTAAAAAGGAATCATGTAAATGCGTGGAGCGCCATTTTCTCTCTAGTTTTCTAACATTCTGCTTTAGGGTACGTAGCTCTAAATTAAACCAGGGAGCTAATCTTCTATGGCTAGCCACCTTCCTTTTCAAGGGGGCAACTTTGTCTATTGCCCGACGCAGGGAGGAATTAACGCTATGAACTAAAATGTCAAGTTGTGAGGGGTCACGAGTTAAATCACTGTTTTCTGTTCTGCATTTATAAACTGAGGAAATTAAAGTTGGAAGAGCTTCTTTAAAATTTGCTACAGCGTTGTCTGATAACGTTCTGGTATAATGAAGTTTTCTTTCAGGTTTGATATGATCCATTAGAGTAAGTTTAAAAGTGATAAGGAAATGATCAGACAGGATAGGGTTATGTGGAAAGACTGTTATTTCTTCACAGTCAATGCCATAAGTCAGCACAAGATCTAAAGTGTGGTGACAAGAATGTGTTGGTCCCTGCACATTTTGAGTAAAGCCTATTGAGTCTAGGATAGTGTTAAAAGCTGTATTTAGACTATCACTTTCATTATCAACATGAATATTGAAGTCTCCGACTATAATGACTTTATCAGTGTTTAAAACTAAGTCAGATAGAAAATCTGAAATCTGATCTAAAAATTGAGAATAAGGTCCTGGTGGACGATATAAGACCACAAACAAAAGTGGCTTTACTGCTTTGTTATGTGTATGAGGAAAGCTAAAAACTAGATGCTCAAAGGAACTGTAACTATTATTTTTTTGGAGATTAATTAGTAAATCGGAATGAAAGATAGTTGCTACTCCACCTCCTCGACCAGTACTTCGAGGGACACTAAAGTTTAAGTAGCTAGGGGGAGTTGACTCATTTATTGTGACATGGTCCTCTTCCTGCAACCATGTCTCTGCAAGACAAAACAAATCAATATTATTTTCACAAATTAAGTCATTTACTAAGAGTGTTTTTGAGGGGAGAGATCTTATGTTTAGTAAACCACATTTAATTGATTTGTTTTTATGTTCAGTCCGAGTTTTATTTATCTTTATGAGATTTTTATACTTTGCTCTAGTAGCATTAACTTTTAATTCATTAGTTTTGGGTAGTGGACGGGAAACTATCTCTATAGGGTAGTGGGTGGGTGGCAGTCCCTGTTCCTTGACCTGGACTCTGGGTTCCCTGATCTGGACTCTGGTTTCCCTGAGCTCGACTCTGGGTTCCCTGAGCTGGACTCTGGGTTCCCTGAGCTGGACTCTGGGTTGTCACGGCTTTGGGGAACTAGAGATAACCCTATCAATGTTCCTGGAAAGAAGCGAAGCTCCGTCCTCGGTGGGATGGATGCCGTCTCTACGTAACAGTCCAGGTTTTCCCCAGAAGGCCCCCCAGTTATCAATGTAGCCCACATCGTTTTCTGGACACCACCTTGACAACCAAAGGTGGAACGAAAGCATACGGCTGTACATGTCATCGCTAGTACGATCAGGCAGGGGACCAGAAAAAATTACAGAGTCAGACATCTTTTTGGCAGCCCTACACACCGAAGCTACGCTAATTTTAGTGACCTCCGACTGCCGTCGCCGGGTGTCGTTGCCACCAGCATGGATAACGATCCTGCTATACCGCCGTTTGTCCTTGGCCAAAAGCTTCAGATGGGACCTAATGTCCGCAGCCCTGGCCCCTGGAAGGCATTTGACGGTGGTCTTTCGTGTCTCTGGAGCCACATTCCTAACTATGGAGCTGCCAATTACAAGAATCGGCCTCTCCTGCTCGGCGGGTGCGTCGCTGAGCGGGGCGAACCTATTGTTCAGAGAAAGGGGCTGGAGGTTGGCCGCGGACTGGGGTCTGGCGCTAGTCTTCCTACGAACAGTCACCCAGCTCGCCTGAGGTCCCGGCTGCACGGGAGCTGTTGGAGGACGGCTAGGTCCTGTCCTAGTTGACTCCGCGCTAGCTACTGCTGGGCCTGGCTGTTCTACAGCGCGGAGCCGGGCCTCTAGCTCAGAAACCCTCGCCTCCAAAGCTACAAAAATGCTGCACTTATTACACCTACCAACTTCACTAAATGAGGCGGAGGAGTAACTAAACATCTGACAGAGAGAGCAGGAAAGAGGAGGAGGTGTAGAGAGAGATGGAGGGACAAGAGAGAAAGCTGCCGAAGCCATGCTAGCCGTGAAGCTAAGCTAACCAAGCGGTACCTTACCAAGCCCAAAAAAAAAACAGTGAAACGCTTAAAGAGTCCTAAACCGTGAAGAAAATTAACGTTTTAATGTGTTTGTGTGTTAAAGCAACTCAGAAAAAACTTATTGACAGAGAAAGTTAGATCAGTTCAAGAGAGAGAGAAACACCGACTTGCTACAAACGAGTTAGTCACAAAACAGGAAATGACGCGATACGTCTTACCAACGCGAAGAATTCAGCATAAACGAACATAAACGAGAACACCAAAGTGGAATAATCCTGTCCCGCTATTGTACTATTATTTTCCCGCTGATGTTCAAAGACCTTTCCGCTAACAAAATAACGTGATTATTCAGAGGAATACTGCAGAAAAAAGTGGATTAGCCTCAGGGATATAGTTATATAGGCACATATGTTATTGTTTACTAATAAACAGTATACAGTGGTCCCGCTATAACGTGGGTCAACCTTCATGGCATCGCTTTTTCACCGATTTTTTTATTGCACAGTACAATTTTGACGTGCATCGCATGGTTGATTGGAGGCAATTGCAAATCTCGAGTTAAGACAGCTTGTGTGCTACGTGCGCACACAGAACCATACTAAGAAAAAAAGAGGAAGCTGATATCCATATATCGCACTTTGGAGGACCCCAATGTTGAAGTGGTTGAAAGCCATAAGTTATAACCTATATCTTTTAAATACACCGTGAATAAGGAAGCAAAAGCTGAGGTAGTTCCCTCCGAATCTACTTAGCATGGATGTTAGCACTACGCTATCTGTGCTTGTTTGCTACTAAACGTGCTGCTGGCTTCAGGCAGGGCTGACTCAGCGCCCTGAGCAAACAGCTCGAACCAATACGTCGTGTGGTCGCTGTGCTCCATACAGCCTCTCTTTACCTATGGTGGATGGCAGAGAAGAGACCTCATTTCTCCCTTTACCGTAGGTAAATAGAGGCTTTATGGAGCTCAACGGCCGCATGCCATAGTTCAGCCATGACTGTCTTCCAGACCTCATCCCCTTGTCATGCTCGCGCTCATCCTCCATACATGGCCATGCTCCTCTGTGTCTCCTGGTCCTGCCCACTTTGGTTGAGTTTTTCAGATGTTGCCTAGGGGCGGGATGATGCTTTTTCATGGGGTTCAGTTACACTTTAAGAAAGACAACTCTGTACTATGACGAGACTTAAAACTAGACTGAAATATTTTTAAAATGACCTGACAATCCTAATAATACACTAATTGCATGAATTCTATTTTCTCTAACACTTAAAAAAAGGGAGCTTTGAAATTGGCCTACAGCTAGCTAGAAAGCTCTGAGATTAGGTTTCTTTCAGAGTAGTTGGTAACAGCTCTTTTTAATGCTGCTGGAACACTTCCAGTGGATAAGCTGGTATTTATAGCATTACGGCGCCAATAGTGCCATACACTTTTTAGCAGAAATGGTTGAATGCTGTCCAAAGGTCCACATGAGAGCTTTATCTGACTTGACACTTTGGAGAGATGGGAAAGTGATATCAACTCGAACTGATGAAAAACAGTCGAGCACAGATTAGAGGATGGTGGAACCATGTTGGAAGTGGGAGGTGAGGTTGGAGTCCTAATGGCTGTAATATTATCAATAAAAAACTCTTTAGGTTTTCACAGAGCAAGAGGGAAGGAGAAATAAGTGAATGCACACAGGGATTAATTAGACAATTGAGCACACTGAACAAAACCCGGGGCCGGTGAGAATTATTAGAAATAAACAAAGAAATGTATTGGGTTTTTGCATCTTTTAGTGCGAGTTTATACATTCTAAGAGCATCTTTCATCATTTCCAGGGAAACATGCGGGCAATGTAGTAGATCCGACTCTCTAGTATGGATTGTCGTAGTAGGCATAAAGTTCCCGGATGTGTTGTACCGCTAAAGTGAAATCCGATGCACGCTACACTATCCATAGACTGTTAAAAAGAATAGACAGCGCCTCCTCACTCCTTCCCGTTTACCAGAATGACACACTTTCATGGTGGATTCACAGACTCCTCCTCCCCAGCTCTGACGAAGCATGTTCCTAAAAAGGGCATAGGGGCGGGATCTTCACTGTAGACTCTGCCCTCGCGGGGCGTGTAGTTCGGTCGTAATCACGCCACTCTGCTCCAGCGTCTTTAGCTCTGATGCTAAACTTGGCTCGGCCCCCTCATTAATTATGCAAGATTTCAAAAAATGATCTTACGAAAACCAGCCTGGTGCCCAGGTTTTTTATGAGCCCAGCGTTGTCTCAGGAAGAATATGTAGCCACAGAAAGTAAAAAAAATTTGAAACCAGGCATTAAAGTTGTTTTCAACAATGCTTTTCAATGGGGGCCTGGCGGCCAAATGGAGGTACTACAGCAATGGAGCAGCAGTGGCGGCCTCCATGGTATGCGGTCACAAAGCAGAGCAGCCAGCGGCCATTGACACTATCCCACAATGCAGCGGAAGCCCCGAAATCGTACAAGGAGAGTGACGTCAGCTACCGAGGACGGGACCATATGCGACGTCACGTAAAACGGTGGAGCAGTACGTCTGATTTCATGCCTACTACTCGCTTGTTTGCTACGCAGTATTCACTGCATCAACGGGCAATTAGTAGCTACTATGTAGTAAATACTAAGGATTCGGATGAAGGGATGGAGTTTGCCCTTTTTCCATTTTCTATCAGCCTTTCTGCTGGGGCTGGCTTACAACGTCTTAAAATAAATCCGCTGTTGTCTCCATGCAAAAGAATTTCAGGGTTCATACAATTTTCCCACAGTAAAATTCAAGCACTTCTTAAGCATTCTCAAAGGTAATTTTTCAAACTTTTCCAGCACCATATTTTGGAGATAAAACAGCATTCATGAAGACTGCTTAAATTCACTTTTAAATAAAATCATTCATTATTGTTATGTCTTGAGACAGTATTTTATGTAACAGGGACAAAGTAAATTAAAATGCGAAGTTTTAGGTTATAAAATGCCTCTCATAAACCCCCTATACATCTGACCGGTCTGACAACAAAAGAGAAAATAATCCTCCAATTTTAAGAGAAGCTCCCTTGGATGCTTCTGGTGCACAGGTTCAGGATTTGGTTCTCGGTCCACTGATAAACTGATACCACAATGCAGGACCTGCACTTTAAATTGTTTTCATCATGCATTAATGCCCTCCCCCCATAAAAAGCATTACAAAAAATAGAACATCTCAAACAAGTTTTTATCTGCTTCACCACGCAATACTAAAAATAAGTACAAAAGTGTTTTAAATGAAGTTTATACAATTAAGAGATTACACATCAAATGATTGGATTTGAGACTAAGTAATTTTCCTGTTAATATTCCTTTTATTTTTCGTTGTCTATTTTCAATTAGGAGTTTGTGGAATGCCCTGCCGCCATGAAATAAGCTTTTTGACAGCTGAACCTCAGGAATTAAAAACGGTATCCGTCCATTACCAATTTTGACTAAATGAAAGTCAGTTAGCAAACAGGTGCTGGAACAAACTTACTAACTACCTACAGAAAGTAAATGGTATGCTCTTAAGATCATATTGATATGATCCAAATCCAAGTAACACACTTTATACTGAAGTTCTCTAATGAGCTTTAGAATCACGGCACAAAAATCATTCATTGTGTGAAGGAGGGGCGACCAACAATCTATAATCCTGAACAACATATTAAACGTCTGAGAATAATTGTTTTTTAAATATTAAATGGACAAAGAGCAGGAGCCCAAAGACATTAATTTAGATCACAAAATCTTCAGTTTTACTCAAACTGGTTGAAGCAAAAATGAATACACCACACAGCAAAAACTACATCTAGTATTTTATATGAGCACCATGATTTTTAAGGACAGCATCAAGTCTTCTAAGCATGGAATGAACAAGTTGGTGATATATTGCAACATCTTTTTCCATTCTTCGAGAATAACCTATTTTAGAGCCTGGATGGTGAATGGAGAGGGATTCTCAACTTGACGCTTCAGAATTCCCCACAGGTTTTCGATTGGGTTCAGATCAGGAGACAAACTTGGCTGTTCAATCACCTTCACCCTGTTCTGCTTCAGAAATGCAACAGTAGCTTTAGATGTGTGCTTTTGGATCATTGTCGTGTTGGAAAAGTGCTCGACGTGGAGGGATGGCAGCATCTTCTCCTTCGGTATAGAGCAGTACATTGTTGAGTTCATGATGCCATCAATGGAATGCAGCTCCCCAACACCAGCAGCTCTAATGCAGCCCCACATAATGACACTGCCACCACCATGTTTCCCAGTAGGCGCCATGCATTTCTCTTTAAAATCCACACCTTTACAACGCCATACAGTTTTTAAACCATTAGTTGTTTCATCATTTCAGAGTATACACTCCCAGTAGTCAGTAGTCTTTTTCGGCATTGGCCCTAGGAAATTCTAGGCGTGCTTTTTTGCGCACAGGGTTTAGGAGAGGCTTCTTTCTTTTGGACGATACCCATGCATGCCATTCCTCTGCAGTGTGCACCGTATGGTGTCCTGGAAAACAGTAACTCCAGTTTGGCTTTCTACTGCTTTAGCTAACTGCAGTGAACTTGCATGGCGATTGTCTTTAACCCTTCTCATCAGAGGATGTTCCTGTCGAGATGTTAAGGAGTAACTCACCCCCCTACCAGAGTATAACCCCATCCACATTTCTTCTTGAAAAACGGCTCAAAAGGAGGCGGACCATGGAACACGCAGGGGGATGAAAGGCACGGCTTGGTCTGTGATTGACAGGCAGCAGCGCAGAGTCACAGACGGCCAAAGATGGAGAGAGCTATAATAACGCAAGCTCCATTGCCTTGGAGGGAAATAATCTGGAGGTTTAAGAGTACAGGGTGAAAGGTTTTGTGGAGGCGGCGAGTGGCCCTGAGCCATATCGTTTCTAGCCGTTGTCTCATTCTCTGCTCGGGGCAGCAGCAGATGGCGAACCTGTAGCGGCAAAGAACGGGCGCCGTCTCTGAGTGGTACATTGTTGTTGGCCAAATCTAATGCTAAATACAGATAAGCTCTATAGATTATCCGAATTTTGCCACATAAACCTTCTGTAACTGAGGAAGAAAATTGAGTTTGGAGAAAATATTCGCATGCAGCATGCTTATACAACTCAGTGACTGACTGCATTAAAAAAAATATATATATTTTCAGTAAAGGAGACCTTTAAACTTTAGAACAGTACAACTCTGATGATCATGTTCAGTTAAATTTGCTTTTGCAACCTACTCAACATCATCCTGGTAGGTATGAATGTATATTTACATAATAATCAGCATGAGAACATCAGTTCTAAGTTTGAGAAGGTTGACTTAACGTCTTACTCAATGGAGTAAAACGGTTTTAATCTGCCTTTCACAACAACAGGGTTTGAAATGGTGCGCAAAAGAAAAAAAAAAAAAAGTATGAAGTTCAAGCAATCGATCTTCCATTGATCCTAATGAGCAAGGATCATATCCCAAACTCCAACGTTTTCCCGCCCGGCTTTCTAATAAGAGATTAAAAGAGGAGCAGCAAAAGCAGTGCTAGCCAACAACTGCTGGCTTCATCCTGGACATCATCATCTTTTCTCCTGGATGTTCAGTTTTTAGCATTTCAGGAGAATGTCATACAGTAACAGTCTTCAATCAGAGATCATCCAGGAACACTATTAAAAGATATTAATTATAACATTCAATTTGCCTTTGGGATAATTAAAGTATTTTGGACTGTATTGATAAGTGAAGCCAAAGAACTGAGTGAGGGTTTACTTTGTTTTCTATCTGACTATAATTGTGACATTTCTTTCAGGAAGACAACCAACATCCCCCCCCCCCCCCCTTTTTTTTTTTTTTTTTTACAAAAGCTCCTCTAGCATGTTAAACATCTCTCCAGCTTCATTCAACAGGGTTGCATTATAGCGAAAAAAAAATGTGATTTAAAAAATGTGTTTGGGGGTTTGGCCCCATGTTTCCGTGTGCTTTGAGTAAAAGGTGCTTAACTTCAGATCTGTCGCAATGCTCTTAATTCCTGACTTCAATGCAGGAACCAAGGGTAACCGTTCCATGCACATTGCATCAACCAACTTTACTTGAATTGATGTGAAAACGAGTCTGGTCAGGGGGAGAGCTGTGGAGAGGCGTAACACAGGGTAAAAATAGAAAACTATGATCCCACAGAATTATGCTGCCACTACCTTAAATCCCACTCAAGTCTGCGGCAGAAGTTTCCAGTAATGCAGATGCTGAAATAAGAATGCACACGGACTTAGCAAGCTAAAAAGGCAAAAATTGGTTCTGCAACATTAACACAGAGCTCTGATGACTTAATTTGACCCTGTGCTCTTCCCGTAGTATCCATTATTAATGAGCACTAATGGTCCAGATGAGCAGTGAAGCTCCTATTGATTAGGTTTGTCTTACCTCTGCTCTAACCACAGCCTTGAAGGATCTCAACCTGACACTTCCAGAGGAACAAAATTAGATGCTGATGGTTCCACCAGCGGGATAACCGTTATTTGTTAACAACAAAAGAAGCTGAACAGAAAGAAAGAAGAAACTCTGAAGCTCATTCAGAGAAAAAACAGTGAGTGGATGACAACTGGATGTTCATTTATTAAAAATACTCAGTCACAATGAAAGGTTACAGGTTACAGACATCAGGTGGTCCTGTTCTGGTGTCCTCCTGCTACTAACTGGGGCCCTGCTCTTCCTCAAGCTTCATCCTCTTCTTCAGCTGCTCTCTGATGTCAGCCAGCGGGTTCCGTTTGCTGGGGAGCATTCGGACTGCGTCGCTGAAGTGGCTGGTCTCGGTCTCCCTATAAAAAGCAGAGAACAGGTTGACCCTCGGCACACTCGCTACTCATCCAACTGACGACGGATGCTTACAGCAATTTACGCTTCTGGGATTGCTTCATCTGACTGAAGTCTGTCGGCTCTGGCCTCCTCATTGGCCTGAAACGGTACAAATGATGACACGTTAGAATGACAGCTCAGGAACATCCTACAAGTGTCTCTTTGATTTAACATTAAAGTTGTGCTAAATGTAGGTTTCTTTCGCCAACGTATCAGAAAAAGCACGAAATAAAACAAATGTGTAACGAATATTAAATAAAAAAAGACATTTGCACTTCCACTTCACAATTGTGCACCTGTTTTTATGGGTCATATTTTGGAATTCAAGGTTGAGGTTAGAAGTCAGAGTGAAGGAATTTATCAGAACTTCCTGATTGTCCTAGGCAGAATCACCCCCAGAGTACCCTGGGATGTGGCGTTCAATGCACCTTTCCTCTCACATAGGGTGTTTTCCGACTGCAGGAACCTTTTGTAGTTCCTGTAACTTTTTCAGGAACCACGCCATTTTTTCACGCATTCAGACGGATAAGAACTAAGAACCATTTCTGCTCCTAGTCTGACGCAGGGTCTTTTACATAGGTGTTTGGTGAACTCATGAGCTACGCCCTTTGCTACATTTCTGCTTCTTAAGGCCCCACCATTTTTAGAAAACTAATATAACTGAAGAATATTCAAATTAAACTAAACTTCTTTTTAAATGGTCTGTTTTGTCAAATTGGTCTCTATCAAGGTCCCTCACTCCTGTGCAAGTGTAATGTGAACAGTGGCGGCTGGTGGAATTTTCTCCATGACTATGATGGTTAAATGTTAGCTGCCAAACTATACATTGTTTTACCTAATTTATTACAGGGTAGATGTGAATTAATCCTGACTAATTAACATTCCAAATAAAATTCCAAATAAAGGAGCGATTAATAGATTGTTTTATCTTTTAGCGAGTTGCTAAGGCAAATAAACTGGCTAACATTTTCTGCATGTAAAGCTGACTGTTTCTAATTAATGTTGGACAACCCTGATCTTCCTCTTAATAGGACTATCCTACGACAACAGAGCGATTTCAGTCAGAGGCTTCTGACTGCTACCTCTAGAGGAGGAAAAACTGAGCTGTCTATAGAGGTTCTGGTTCTGGATGGGATCACTGTTAACACTGGGAGAACCTGCCAGAGCTCCACTTAAAGCCGGGGCGGGGTTTTAGGTTGGAAAGTGATATTTAGGCTGTGATTGGACGATAATATACAGACTTGGACCAGCAATATTAGACTCTTTTTTTCATGTTACTCAAGGAGGGTGATGGACCAGCCGCCCCTGAATCTGAAAAGGTTCCCCTGGGAAGGGTAGTTATAAGAGCTGAATTCTAAGAGGATGGTTCTAAGAACGCAGCTTGTTGTGGCCTAAAAAACCTGATTTTGCATTATTTTTTGTAGAAAGAGGCAAGAAAAGTTTCAGTTATTATTTGTGATTTTCGCTTGTGGTAAATACTGCGTTCTGACCGTCCATATAAAAAATGAAATGATGCTGGATAAATAAAAGAAAAAAATATATAAAAATACTGTAAGCTGTTTAAGGCTCGGTGCCTTTTTTTGTTTGAATCTACACTCTGCTGCCTAACTGAAGACCGATGAGTGCAACTTCAGTCACACCAGGTGTTTCCTGACTGCAAGCTATTGCTCCAACGGGAGGAAACGCGGCAGCAACCGGTTGTTGGCATGACGCTAGGCTCTTGGGACCAGCCGCACCAGTGCCAGACACTCCATAACCCTTCAAAGCTGTCAGCTCCCGGATAGTTGCATACATTGTCCAGTTCTGAGACAATGCTCAGAGGTTCTCATAGGAATCTTTTTTTAGTGTATTGTTTTAGTTAACTTTACTTGATATGTACAATTGTAATTGTCTGCACCAAGAGATCAGGATGTAGACTGTAATCTATCAAAATTGGGTTTCGTCACTCAATAACTTCCCTTTGGGTTCAACCACAATATTGATGGGGTACAAAAAAATGTACCACCACTTTTGTGCAGAGAATGAGTAAACTGTATAGCATGGTACTTGGCCACGACCTTTTGTTAGCAAATGCAACATATTTCATTCCTGCTCTCTCTTACATAAAGTTTGATACAATAGTAGGGAAGTAGGGATGATTGGATGAATTTGCGTTTGATCATAATATCGCAAAATCTTGGAGGGACTGACAATGAATCAGATACAGAGTCAGAGGAGAAGTTTGGAACTACAGGACAGGTTCTCTTGATTAAGCTCTGCAGCTGCTACTCTTTCTTGGACCTACCGTTCAGGATTAAACACAGTTGCTGGGCTCTCAGAGGTGTAACTCACGTTTTGTTCTTCCTTGTCTTACGGCGGGACCCTAAAGCCACGGGGGGGCTGATGAGCTGGCAGAGGTCCGGCAGAGCGTCCACCAGAGGCCTCAGGTCTCCCACAACAGGGGTGGCCTGCCGCCGGGCCTCTGCTGCCAGCTGCTCCTTGGCCTGCCTGATGGAGCTGATCTCTGCGAGAACACAAGCAGAACAATTAAAAAGAGTAAAGACGGATCATCGTGGTTACAGCGGGGAGAACAAGTATTTGATACATTGCTCATTTTTGAATTTTTCCCACTTACAAAGCATGTAGAGGTCTGTAATTTGTATCGAGGGTAATTTTCAACTCTAAGGCACAGAGTCTAAAACAAAAAGCGGAAAATCACAGTGGATAATATGAAATGAAATAAAATAATTCCCATTTTACTGCATGAGATAAGTATTTGATCGGCTATCAACCAGTAAGAATTTATGCTCCCAGAGACCTGTTAGTTCTTCTTTAAGAAGCCCTCCTGTTCTCCACTCCTTACCTGCATTAACTGCACCTGTTTGGACTCGTTACCTATATAAAAGACACCAGTCCACACACTAAAACAAACTCCAACCTCTCCACAATGGCCACGATCAGAGAGCTTTGCAAGGACATCAGGGATAAAATCATAGAGCTCCAAACGGCTGGGATGGGCTACAGGACAATAGGCAAGCAGCTTGGTGAGAAGGCAAAAACTGCAGGTATAAAAATTAGAAAATGGAAGAAGTTAATAACGACTATCAATCTCCCTCAATCTGGAGCGCCATGCAAGATCTCTCCTTGTGGGGCATCAATGATCATGAGGACAGTGAGGGATGAGCCCAGAACTACACGGCAGGACCTGGTCAATGACCTGAATAGAGATGGGACCACAGTCTCAAAGAAAACCATCAGTAACACACTCCGCTGTCATGGATTAAAATCCTGCAGTGCACGCTAGGTCCCCCTGCTCAAGCCAGCGCATGTCAAGGCCTGTCTGAAGTTTTCCAAGCACCATCTAGATGATCCAGAGGAGGAATGGGAGAAGGGTATGTGGTCTGATGAGACAAAAGTGGAGCTCAACTCCACTCGCCGTGTTTGGAGAAAGAAGAAGGATGAGTATAACCCCAAGAAAACCATCACAACTGTCAAGCATGGAGGTGGAACCATCATTCTTTGGGGATGCTCTTCTGCAAAGGAGATGGTACGGCTGCACCGTGTTGAAGGGAGGATGGAAGGGGTCATGTATCGTGGGATTTCGGCCGACAGTCCCTTTCCATCAGTAAAAGCATTAAAGATGGGTCATGGCTGGGTCTTAAAGCATGACAACAACCCGAAACACACAGCCAGGCCAACTAAGCAGTGGCTTTATATGAAGCATCTCAAGGCCCTTGAGTGGCCTAGGCAGTCCCCAGACCTGAATCCAATAGAAAATCTTTGGAGAGACATGAAAGTCCATGTTACCCAGCAACAGCCCTGAAACCTGAACGCTCTGGAGAAGATCTGGATGGAGGAGTGGGCCAAAATCCCTGCTGCAGTGTGTGCAAAGCTGAAGAACTAAAAAAAATGTCTGATCTCTGTAATTGCAATACAATTACCAAATATTGAGTTCTGTTTGTTTGATTTATCAAATACTTATGTCATTCAATACAATAGAAATTATGTTAAAAAAAAATCATCCACTGTGATTTTCTGCTTTTTTTATTTTAGATTCTGTCCCTCACAGTTGAAGATTACTTTTGATGCTTTGTAAGTGAAAAAATAAAATAAAAAAATCAGCAGTGTATCACATACTTGATCTCCCCACTGTATCAGAGACATCAGAAAGCAGTAGATCTTAAAAGGGACTGACCGAAACAACAGTTTTGTGATACTGTGGTGTTCTGGACCCCTTATTACTTCATTATAACATTATAGTGACATAAAATACTATTCTATTGCATATAATTATCATATAAAATCAACCTCTGGTTCTGATCCTGAACCAGTATCGCTAAAACTGCTTATAAAACAAGCCGTCAGGAATCAATGATCATTTGGCCTTTATGCATCTGTGGTAGAGCCAAACCTCCATCCACCAGGCTGAGTAATAGGACACTCAGAACCACAGATCCAAAGATCAAGTCCGGTTTATTGAAGGGAGACACAATACAAATGGGCCAAAAGCTTGCCTAATCTTCTTCTGGTATTAGAAGATAATAGTGCTGGGCAATACGACCTCAAAACCATATCGCAATATATTGAGCAGTTCAGCTTGATGACGAGAAATAGATGATAATGTTAGACACTGTCTCTTTCAGAAGTCTGAGGAGCACTGGAAAAGACGATGAGTTGACAGGTTAATCCCCAGGCCAAAGAGCATCTCCATCGAGTCAAATGAGCCATGGGGCGGTATGGCAAAATTTTCATATCATGGTATTTTTTAAAAACATGACTGTATTACGGTATTTTACTGTATTTTTTTTTTGCCATACAAGACCGTTCGTATCCATATTATCTTATAAGAATGAAGATTATAAAAACGTGCTCTAAATAGCCCATTTTACTGCCATATGGACTACATCATGTTTTTTTCCAGACACAGGTGAAAGATATGAAAATAATTATGATTCTGGTTGACATTCTTGATGTTTTAAGGCTGAATGTATAATTTTTTTTAAAACCTCACTTTGGCGAAAGCAACAAATTGCATCTTCTAATTGCTTTGCATGTAGTACTGAAGAACTCCGCTAGGGGGCAGAGTATAGACTCAGACCGGATTTTGCCAAAGAAGAAGTAAAATAAACATGGCGACCGTAGGTGATTATTAGCTGGTTAATATTCAGATAACAACAGAAAAGACGGCAAAAGTATCGTAGATGGTATTTAAAACATTCCATCGCTATTTTTGATTTCTTTCCTACTGGTTTTGCCATTGTTGACCGCGTGTACCTACAGACGGTCAAATAGAGCTCAACACTCCCCCCTACTGGTTACTGTAAAATGTATGCCGTTCGGTTCTCGTCTGACATTTTAAAGCCAATAAACGTTCTAAACTATAGACGAGGTTCCTATTTTTTGGAATTACTTCATCAGAATTGTGTGCTTCGCTCCTGCCGGCAGCTGTACTTAGTTTAAAACGTTATTTTCTACACTGTGTTGAAGAGCGTGTAGCAGTGAAATGGGTCCTGGCTGAGACACTTCCCCTCATTAAACGTGCCGGAAGTTGTCAGAGCTATTCACCGCTATAGGGGTATATTAAAAATTCATATAACGAAAATAACACCGGTTTTCGGTATGAACCAGTATACCGCCCAGGCCTAGTTACCACAGCTGTCGGCAACTTGGCACGTTGCTTGAACAGTCACATGTAGGCCTTTTTGGCTCAGACGGAAGAGTTCAGAGACCTAAACAAATCTGGTTATGGTTTGCTGACCAAAAAACTAGAACTACAGGAAATGTGTGACCTCTGGAATTGCAATTAAAGTTTGAATTAAAATTGTATTAAAGTCTAGTGTTTTAATATACAAAATACTTATTTCATGTAAGAAAATGTTTATCCGAAAATAAAAACATAAATATCCACACATACAATATTTTATGAATATTTTAGAATCTGTCTTCTCACATTTGAGGGGTAGCTGCGATGGAAATTACAGACCTCTCTAGTCTTTGCAAGTGGAGAAAGTTTAAAAATCAAAGGCGGATGAAATACTTATTTTTCCAAAACTATAAATAATTGCTTTACCAATTGCTCCATGTTTACATTCATCATTTTTAGGACGTGCCTAACAGGAAGTTAATGAATTTTTCAGGTCATTCCCAAAAGAAAACTGTTAGTCAGGCTTTTCTTTTGTCCTTTCATACATTCACTCTTTGCACACTGAAGAAACCTAGAACTAGCTGTCCTTCTAATTCGCTTCCTAATTCTAGAAAAGCATGCTTTGTGGAGATGGACTCAGGTTTCAGCAAGTCTGAGGCAGCAGCCATTAGCACCTAATTATACGCGTGAAAAAGCTGCGTGTTGTGTTACAGAGGAATTGATTGGCTCAGCAGAAGGCTTTGGTTACAGGCTTCATGTCAATTACTGTAGATGATGACGGCAGAGTTAGAGAGCAGCAATAATTACACTGAGACACTATAACAATCCTGAATCCAAAGCCCACTCAATGAGTCAACATGTGTCATATTTCTAGGTTCAAGTTGTTAAGTCCATCCTCTTTTTTTTTTTCTTTATCAAACATTAGAATCATGAACAACAACTTTCAAACACCAACAACTGCATCCGAAATCGACCGCAGAACAAACACTGCAAAGATAACTATCATTACCCACAATAAAAACAAGTCCTGGACGCATAGGCCATTCAGACAGAAAGAAGCCATTTCTCTAACAGCAACATCACCAGCTAGATTAGGGATGACCAGGGCTGGTTGCCCCATGGCTTGGAGGGCACATATATATATATATAAATATACATTGCTAGTAATTGGGGTTGGAACACAAGGAACACTGATTATTTATTCCTAAATATCATCATTTTTTTTGTTATTACAATGAAAAACAAAGTTACACATTTTCAAAAAAGAATCCTAATTTTAAAACAAACACCCCTTTTGGACAACCAACCCCAGCATAGGGTTGTCACAGAGGGTCAGAGGGTCTTTGACAGGTAATAATCTTAAATCACAATTAATTGTAAAAAAGGAAGCTGGGTTTAATTCAAACCAAGAGCCTAGACTTTCATCTAATCCACAAAAGTCTCTTGAAATTCGTTAGAATGAGTAATATACATCAAAAACTAATCTTTGGAAAAAATGATTTGTTGTCAGGTCCTTGGAGTAAAAAATTAAAAGGGGAAGAATGTAAGCTTTAAAACAGCAGTCCAACTGTTAAGGAAGACATGGGCAGCATCATGCTGTGCTGGTACTGTGGCAGGGGGGACTGGTGGACTTCACGAATAATATGGTATAATGAGGAAAGAACATCGTGGAAATATTGAAACCTCTGAGCATTTCAATTCAGTCCTTGTTTTGAAATGGCCATCAAAAAAGTCCTGATCTCAGTCCCACAGAATATTAGTCGAGAGAACTGAAAAGGTGTGAGAGCAAGCAGGCCTGCAAACCTGACCCATTCCCAAAGGTTTTCTCAAGAGGAATGGGCCACAATTCTAGCAAACTGTTGTCAAAAGCTTGTGTGAAGTTATCCAAAAACATTTCAAACAAGCAAATAGTTTAAAGGGTTATTCTGAAAAATACTGGGGAAATTTATGGATAATTTCCATTTACAATAAAGTTATCATTCTGGCATTTAACAAATAAAATATATTTTGGCCTTTCCAACTTAGCTAAAACAGGAACAAATTTTGATTGATTGAAACGTTAAACAGTGTCTGGTTTCAGCTGAATGTAGAGTAACTGATTTAGAAATTTGAATATTGTGCATTAGGGCTGCACAATGAATCGGATTTTGATCGTGATCACGATTTTGGTGGCCACAATTAAATGAACCTGATCGTGAACGATATTTACATTCAAAATGCGAGCTTCACTGCGCGCCTCTTCATCATACACTGCCTCAACCAATAGTCTGCCAACCACCAGGGGGCAAACGCATGGCTAAAGCTTCATGAAGCTGCCCAAATAAAAACCGCGCACACGCCACTCAGAACTCATAATGGCTGCGCTACGCTTGCTACGTAGCAGGTGAAAAGGAGTATTATAGCAATGTAGTAGATCCAAATCTCCATTATGGATCTGACTAGTAAGCAGAAAGCAGCCCCCAGGTGATGACTGACTTACTGCTGAGCCATCTTTCTCTTCTTTCCTTCATCTTCTCTTTCTTTGACTTGAGTTTTTTCTCCACTGGGCCTGTGGAAACAGAAACACAGTTACATGCTGGCAAACAAAAACTTGGCTGAAGTGGCGGGGGACATGGGGCACCATGGTGTGGCAGATACACCATCGCAGAGCATGGCGGTGACCTGCATCCATCTGAAATATATAGAAGCATCCAAAGTGCAGCCCAGGGGCGACGTAAAGCCCTCTAAATGGTTTTGTTTGGGCCACCAACGGCAAGTACATATTTGACTCGCCAGCAGGGGATAATAAAATGTACAGCAAAACACAATGAACCATAATTTTTTATTTCATCTAAATGTATTATTAAACAATACACTCAGCAATTTTGTTTCTCTGAACTTGGCCATCTGTAGTGTCAGCGATGTTGATCCTGCTGAGATCCGGCACAATCATTTGTGTCCTTTGCAGTGAGATTTTGTTCACCTCTGCCTTCGTTTACCATTTTGAGTTATCCTATTAAATCCTACAGTGCTCTTAAGGAGCCATGATTCTCAAACTGTGCTACGCGTACCACCAGTGGTACTCAAGCGCTACCCTACTGGTACTTGTAGGAAAGTTCAAAGTATTTTTTTGAAAATAAAATAAATTAAAAAAATATACAACTCACACACAGTGTGGCTTGGGCTGGCAACAGTTACCAATAAATATTCCTTATCAGGAGTAAATAAGCCTCATCTGTTAATTCTCTACTGTATGTTTAGATTGGTCATAATCACGGTACTTGGAGAGCACAACATTTTCTAAGTTGGTACCTACTGTAAAAAGTTTGAGAAATACTGCTTTAGAGGACATCCTGGGCTTTCCAGTGATGTATCATTTGATAGGTTTCCATACTGGGAAGTCCCCTTTTTTCCTCATTCAAATGGCTGGTTTGCCATCAACCAGATTTTATGGAAATAGGAAAGTCAAATAATCTTAATCCTTTGGAATATATTTCATTAGCATGAAAATAACAATATTTTGACTGCTTAAAATAGTTTCTGGGGTGATAGTAAAAAAAAAATCCTGAGCCTGAACCGCTGGGAGGCCCTTAAGCAAAGATATATGCCCCGATCAACGTAATGTTAAGTGAGATCCAGGGGTGTGCTATCCTGCCAGAACATTTTGATAAATAGTCCATTGCATGAAAGATTATGATGATTTTGTGGATATCAATGGACATTATTCAGAAATGAGAGGAACAAACCTATATTACAAGCCTATATTACAGAAGCATATATGTGTAGAGCACCAGAGCTCTGGGCCTGGTAGGTCTGTTCAGAAATACATCTCTGCTGTTAACTAGTTACTTACCTGCAAAGGTATTGCTGGTATAGCAAACTGAGTCTACGGATTCTACAGCCATAAAAAGACAAGTCAGTAGGTGGCAATTATAACACTCAAAAGTAACTAGGAATTAATTAGTAGCCTAACCATTGACTAAAGGGCATGGGCAAGGAGACATTCATTTTTTGAAAAATATGCACCATTCATTTTAAATTGTGATCACGTGTTTGTTACTTAGAGAATGTTTATTTTAAAAAATGTGAGGTTTGTGTATTTTAAAATCCTCCGCGTTATATTGTTTTCGCATTCTGATACAGATGTCCCAAACCGCTAACAACACCTAATTATTCACGCTGTAGCAGCAGCTGTAAATCCTATCCTGACACCTGTTTCTAATTTAATCAGCTGCAACATGAAGGCATGTTTTTCTCCAAGACTGAAAAAAAATTTAAAATAAAAGATCTATAAGCAGTGTTATTCGGTTTATCGCCAGAGACCAGATGCCACTGAATTACTAAAGTTGTCACAGCAAGTTTTGTCAGTTTCAAGCAACGGTCATAAAGCGACTAGTTTGACGCATATACACAGAAGATACATTTTTAAGATGATGCTTGCAAAGCTCGTAGGCGGGCCTTTCTCTGCCTGATGTTTTAAACACTCGTAGGTCGTGGTTGGCTAGGCAGCGTCGACGTCGGGCAACGTCAATACAGTGAGACGCTCTGATTGCTTTAGGACGGTTAGGACCGTCAAAAGTTCAACTAGCTGAGCTTCTGCGTTGCTAGCGTTATGAGCTTTGAAGCTTGAAACGTAGGAAAAGCTTGAAAATTTGACGGAGCCAAAGCTCACAAAGTGCCGCAGAGACTGTGACGGTCCTCCAACGGCCTCCACCGTAGCCTTAACATGTAATCTTGATGGTGCTGACGCGGACAAAGCTTGCGGTCTGAGCGTAGCAAGGAATCATCCGGCCCCCCGGCAACATTTGAAATACCAAAGTGGGCGACACAGGCGACAAAGTGGGAGACATGGAGGAGCGTGGCCAAGTATGGAGGATGAGCGCAAGCGTGACGAGGAGATGAGGTCTGGAAGACAGTCACGGCTGAACTATGGCATGCGGCCGTTGAGCTCCATAAAGCCTCTATTTACCTACGGTAAAGGGAGAAATGAGGTCTCTTCTCTGCCATCCACCATAGGTAAAGATAGGCTGTATGGAGCACAGCGGCCACATGACGTATTGGTTCGAGCTGTTGGCTCAGGGCGCTGAGATAGCGCTGCCTGAAACCAGCAGCATGTATTGTAGCAAACAAGCACAGATAGCGTAGTGCTAGCATCAATGCTAAGTAGCTTCGAAGGGAACTACCTTAGCTTTTGTTTCTTTATTCACGGAGTATTTAAAACATATAGGTCATAACTTATGGCTTTAAACCACTTTGACGTTGGGGTCCTCCAAATTGGGATATATGGATTTCAGCTTCCTCTTTTTTTCTCAGTATGGTTCTGTGTGCCCATGTAGCACACAACATAAGCAGTTTCAACTCGTCACGGGGCGGGGCGAGGGTCCCTGTGAGTCTGTGTCTGTGACATAGACAATGGAAAAGATGTACCGCTCTCAGCCAATCACAAAACCCAAACGCAGTACCTCGCGATTAACACGAGCGGCAGCGCTGAGACATTTTTAGACCCAAAAAAATAATAAAACAAGTTTTGGGGTTTAGTTACACTTTAAGTAGTCCTACAGTGGTGGAGTTTAGTGTGAAAGCGCCTCTCAGATCTTGGGAAATATCCGATCACGCAAACACTTTAATACGCCTGTATTTTCTTTTAAAATAACTGACATCAGGATGGTTTTATTGAATTGAAGAACTTCATCATTGTCTGCAATGGACTGGCGACCTGTCCAGGGTGTACCCAGTCTCTCACACGTTGATAGCTGGAGATAGCACCAGCACCCACCCCCCACCCCCCGACCGCGACCCCCTTGAGGTCAGGTGGTTTAGAAAATGGATGAGTGGATGGATGGACTTCATCATTGTGGGAGAAATAGATGTAGCAGAAAAGATTGTGGAGAAAGGTTTAGATTTTTCAGATGTGGAAAATGATTAGGATGAGTATTAGCCTGTGATTGGGGAAGAATGGTGAAGACAAAGAGGAAGAAAAGGCAAGAGAATCTGATGAGTAGACAGACAACGAAACAGAGAGGGAGCAGGAAATTTGCTAATGGGAAAGGAACATTTCATGAAGACTTTTGTTTTTTGATCATACTGAATTAATTCTTGGGTTAATGTTATTAGATGCCATTCATTTTTTGTTTTAAATTCACTTGTGTTTAGACACAAACCATCATGTTGTCCACCACAGTGGACGTGATTATAAAATGAAAATATATGCTTAAATGACAGGAAATGACAGAAAAAAAACAGAAAAAAGTAAATACTTTTTTTTTCTTTTGTTCTCAGGAGGTTATTTGTGTTTTGATGCTAATTGTGCACTTAGTGGACAAAGATGGTTTGCTGTTGTATTGACTGCAGTATCCAAGAAGTCGCTGCTCCATTTTTCTTCAGAAAGTAAAATTATATTGTTGTGCAATTAAGATAACACTGCTTGGTGAAAAAGAGGTTGAAATAATCACATTTCTGCTTTACATATTTATTATTAAAACTGGTTTTGATTAAAATTCAAACTGTTTTTGTCAAAGTTATAAACCAACAAGGCTTCATGATTTTTATTTGACAAAATTATTGAATGGGGTAGCAGAGTCACTCAACCGTGGTTTTGATGTCTAAAAGCGCACGCTAACCTCCATTACCTTTGGTTAGCTCCGGATTAGCTCGGTTCAGCATTGGCTCAGAGTTTGATGGGTGTCAATCTGTCCCCACCCTCACAGTCTCACTTTCAGCTACACCTCTTTGCCCATTCTACATGTTTTCTGGGCGTAACACAGCCAAGAGGGCTGTGGTGGGAACCGCCCACTGGGCTTCAATTTAGCTCCTTAGAAACCTACAGGTGACGTCACAGACGTTTTATCTACTCACACTCTATGGCCAGCACGTCACAGGAGGACCAAGTCAAAAGTAAGGAAGCTCCAATCTAAAAATTTGCGGCAATACATTTTTTTGTTTTTTTATGTCAGTGTTAATCAGTACATTTCGTTGGGATCAAGAACCAACATTTACAATGTTATTTCACATAAGTCTCTTACAAAGATGGAAATAAACATCAATTTATAATATTGCCCCAGTTTTACTTATCGGACCGATTCCAACTTTTTAAATACATGATTATCATCGGTCAATACCAATGTTACTGCCACTATATTGTGAATTCTGAGTTAAAAGCCTTGTTCTCAGGGTTTTAGACATGAGAAACAGGAGAGGAGGATGGCTACAAAAGCCATGCGGAGAAAAAGGAGCTCTAAGAGGATTAGAGGAATAGGGAGATAAACTGGAATAACTGGTATAGGTGATTTCATGTGATTTGGGATATGAAACAATTTAAATTGTAGACCAAAAAGTTACACAACTGTATAATGTTTTCATATTGTTGACCGCAGATTAGAACTGTTTTACAAGAATATGGTAAAAATTCTATCCAAATTACAATATTAGGCAGTGGGGAGCAAACATTTTAAGGGGCCCTTTAACACTTTTTGCCTAAGGGACTTCGCTAACATAATTTGGCCTGGCGTCATATTTAGTCTTTATGATTGGCCATCAATGTACAGTCAAAATGGCCAGGGTGAGGCAGAAAATACCATGCCTCACTTATAGTGGGCAGTGCTGAGCCCCAACAGGCACAATGGGAATTAAATGCTGTCGCTGAATGCATTGAAAAGACTAATCGGAAAAATACAGCCGGAATAGTTCCAATCCAGAGCAACGCTCTTCCTTATGGTTAATCTCCAGCGAAGCAGCTAGATTTTTAAAAATGAAGCCAAATAGACACGACGAAGGTAAGATCATAGACTATTTTCTATTTTTTAAAGAAAAAAAATATCAGCCATGTTTACAGACTGAGTATATTATTTTTCTAGCCATCATTTTGGTAAAATGGCACCGAATTGAATAAAACCAAATTAAAAAGTTATTTAAAACAAACTACAAATTAATTCAAAAACTGAAATATACGTTTTTAATTTGGGTTTAGTATCTCTGATTCCACAGTAGTCAGTGCCTCGCCTGTCATGAACCTCACCTCATGTCAGTGGTTCAGGACAATATTAAAGCTTAGTTTCGCAACACAAAACACACTGGACGTGGAACACTGGATTTTTATTTCGAGGTATTGGGGCTGAACATAAATGTCCACCACATTGTTCAAGAGCTTACCTGAGAAAAACCTGAAGCTGAAGCGGTAGGAGAACTTTGGCATGACGATGTCAAAAATCTTTCCTCTGCAAATGTCAGAGATCCTGCTAGACTTTTATCTCCCACCACAGCACTAAACTACATAAATGTTTGGACTCAGAACAGGCAAAGATAGGCATCTGATGCTGACTACAGAATCATGGGACCGATAGAGAGGGGGTGATTTACCACCACTCTACTCCCAGGAGGAGAATCAGCTTTCTAATGTTAGATGAAATGGATAGCCTCTGTGATTCCGGCTGAATGGACACAAGCTGCCCCTCCTGCCGCACCCACACATCTTGAAACAATTTTGATGGAAAGAAAACGACAGAAAGACAGACTGAGGTAAGCATCTGCTTAAACACTTGCTGTTTGGGGTATTTCCCTATTTGCAGTGACCCGGTTAACCAAGAATGAACAGACATTCTGTAAAACTCAAAATGATTATCAATCTCACTCAGATTGGGGAGTTTGATCTGTTGAGAAAAAAAAAAGGAGCAGGTTCTATTTAAAAATATATATTTTTTGACATTAGGACAACCTTAGAATCAGACAGGCATTAAAACCAGTTTATGGGGTCAGAGAAGGACAGGATATTCATGTTTGAAGTGCTTATAGAGGCAGCAGAGACCTACATGGCAACACAAAAGGATAAAGCAAACTGATTTTGGTATACGTCTACTTGACACCAAATTTGTAATAGTAAAATGACTAAATTAAAAAGTATACAAAAACAGCATTTTGGTTGGCCCTGTTCAATTCATAGAGCAATTCTAACCTGAAGCCAAAAAGTTTGTTTTCATGTCACACTGTGTCCACCTCGATACCCCCTACCTACTGCCGTGACATCATTGGCAGTACGGCTGCCTTCTTTATGCTGCTATTTATTTATATTTTTGACCCTCTTCAGAAAAGGCGACTATTGACAAACCTACTCGCTATTTTGGGAGGTTATTGGAGACTTTTAAGAGATTCTGATGTGAAGCACGTAATCTTACTCACTGAGCAGCCATGAAATCAAGCAGATACTTGTGGATGGGGGAAAAAAAAGTTGTTCGAATGGTGGGTCACATGTCGCACTTCTTTCGGGTGTTGTTTGTCAGAAGTGCCGTCTACAGAAAATACAAATACAGAAAAACCATATGGCTTGATTTTTAAAGAATATATTTTTTTAAATTACGATGAAAAATAAGTATTTGGTCAATAACAAAAGTTCATCTCAATACGTTGTTATATACCCATTGTTGGCAATGACAGAGGTCAAACGTTTTCTCTAACTCTTCATAAGGTTTTACACACTGTTGCTGGTAGTTTGGCCCATTGGTAAAAGATATATATAGAGTCGTTGGCAAACGTTTTGAGAATTACATTAATACTGGAAATGGGAAAAGTTACTTCTTAAGTTTTTATAATAGCAATTTGCATATACTCCAGAATGTTATGAACAGTGATCAGATGAATTGCTTAGTCCTTCTTTGACATGAAAATTCCTCTGCATTTCATTGCTGTCATTAAAGGACCTGCTGAGATCATTTCAGTAAACGTTTTGTTAACTCAGGTGAGAATGTTGATGAGCACAAAGCTGGAGATCATTATGTCAGGCTGATTGGGTTAGAATGGCAGATTTGACATGTTAAAAGGAGGGTGATGCTTGAAATCATTGTTCTTCCATTGTTTAACCATGGTGAACTGCAAAGAAACGCGTGCAGCCATCATTGCGTTGCATAAAAATGGCTTCACAGGCAACGATATAGTGGCTATTAAGATTGCACCTAAATCAACACTTTATAGGATTATCAAGAACTTCAAGGAAAGAGGTTCAGTTCTTGTTAAAAAGGCTTCAGGGGATCCAAGAAAGTCCAGCAAGCGCCAGGATCGTCTCCTAAAGAGGATTCAGCTGCGGGATCTGAGTGCCACCAGTGCAGAGCTTGCTCAGGAATGGCAGCAGGCAGGTGTGAGCGCATCTGCATGCACAGTGAGGCGAAGACTTTTGTTGAGCGCTACCATCAGTCCTGTGTCATGCCCACAGTAAAGCATCCTGAGAACATTCATGTGTGGGGTTGCTTCTCATCCAAGGGAGTCGGTTCACTTAAAATTTAGCCCAAAAACAGCCATGAATAAAGAATGGTACCAGAACACCCTCCAACAGCAACTTCTTCCAACAATCCAACAACAGTTTGGTGAAGAACAATGCATTTTCCAGCACCATGGAGCACCGTGCCATAAGGCAAAAGTGATAACTAAGTGGCTCGGGGACCAAAACGTTGAAATTTTGGGTCCATGGCCTGGAAACTCCCCAGATCTTAATCCCATTTTGTGGTCAATCCTCAAGAGGCGGGTGGACAAACTAAAACCCACTAATTCTGACAAACTCCAGGAAGTGATTATGAAAGAATGGGTTGCTATCAGTCCGGATTTGGCCCAGAAGTTGATTCAGAGCATGACCAGTCGAATTGCAGAGATCCTGAAAAAGAAGGACCAACACTACAAATACTGACTCTCTGCATAAATGTCATGTAATTGTCGATAAAAGCCTTTGAAACATATGAAGTGCTTGTAATTATATTTCAGTACATCACAGAAACAACTGAAACAAAGATCTAAAAGCAGTTTAGCAGCAAACTTTGTAAAAACTAATATTTGTGTCATTCTCAAAACTTTCGGCCACAATTGGATGTGTCCTATTGTATGTCCCATAGGACAGTTAGACTAAAAGTGAAAAAAATAAGGAAACATCACCTGTTTACCTTAAAAAAATAAAAATTAACGTGGACTGGGTTTGCTTCTATTATCTGCAGGATTTTGGTTATAATGACCTCATGAGTGCAGCCACAGACAAATATTAACACTAGATGACGCGAGCGGGATTGAGCAGAATAGCTATACGGCGGCCATCTTAATGCAGTCCACTAATGAGCTGCTCTCTATACTACAAATGGAAGGTGAGTAATCATCTTACATAAAAACTCATCTTACATAAAAACTCAATGAATTATTAATGGATTTACAAGCGGTTTGCTTTATTACAAACCTTACTATACATACTTGTACATGGTGAAATGACCACTTTTGCTTTCCAAACATGACTTAATTGGTAACCATCATTCTGTCCAGCCTTTCTGTGTGTCATGAACGCTGATCAGGTTGAATGAAAATACTCTTAACTGGATGAAATGTTAACAGATTTATAAACGGTTTGCATTATCACAAACCTTACTAGACAGTTTAAGATTTTTTATGTTAACACAACTATGGCTATAACTTCCAAATTATATACAAGCTAAAGGGACTTTTCCTTTACTACATTTGAAAACATTTCATTACATGATGATAATCTCAATAGTTGATTAAACAAAATAGTTCTTAATGAAAAGTTTTGGAATACATTTTTGGAATACTTTGGTGTTTATAGTTAAAATGTGTACTAAGTTCTGAGCAGTATGATCCCAAAACTCATTTTGTAAATATTTGAGTTTTTTGATGGTGTTGTATTTAGGATATCTGCAGGGAATTATTAAATGTTATTGTGGCGATACGCCGTAATTTCTCTATGTTCAGGAGGAGCAGTTAGGGTAAGGTCACAAAAATGTTAGGTAACTTCAATTTTCTGTTTTTCAAAAAAACAAAAAAAACGCCAAACTATCTGTGTGTTTTGACTTCTGTTTATGCTTGCCTTGAATAGGTTCCTGCCATGGCTGGAGGAGATACATGTCTCTCGGAGCAACTGTTGCAAAGAAACCTTTACTCGTACATCATTCAGTATCTCTGTGAATTGTTTCTATTTCTTTAAAATAATTTTTTTTAAAACACTGCTGTTCCATCTCTGCATCTGCTGCCTCCTCTGCTCCACCCAGAATTTCCAATCGCCGCCACCCCCTCTGGCTATATGTAGTTTTATCTTTCTGATTATGAATGTTGCAGGACTGGAAAAATGTATATCTTCTTCACAAGATCAATGAAGTATTAATCTATCGCTTTTGTTTTTTATTATTTCTAAACTTTTTCAGAAAACATCCAAAAATGGCTTATCACTAATTAAATGACAGAATCAAAAGAAATAAGAAAAAAAAATGTCAAGAAAAATACAAAATATTTAGTGTGTTGGATTTTAATATTGGTGGGCTGACAGGATTTCTATCGTATTTGTGTGGGTACACATTTTGCTGGGATTCCTTAAATGGAAAACTTGAGTGATTTTAATGTTTGCATAATTGTATTGAAATTACCTGTGTTGTGAATTTGTGCTATTTAAGTAGTCTGAATATACTTGTAACTGCGTTTTGTCTGTCTTTTTATCTCTAAAGAATCGTCATCTCTATACAAATCCTAGTTCACAGAACAGGGATAAAGGCAAAATGATACTGTGTGTGTGTACACATACATATTTCCCTATTACATAGCCTATACAGTACATATGCTTACAGTTACGTTTATGTTCACATTATATTTTGGCACCTTAAAATATTGGCTTTGTGTCAAGAAACTGAACCAAACTGTGACCGAAAAAACACTAATAGAACCAAATACCAAATAACCAAATAGCGCAAAGAGAGGATTTTTGGAACCCTTCCTATTAAAATGAACCATTTCTGCTAATCATGATGTTAAACTGTGTGAAGTTAACTTCAAGACAAAGCAAATCCTCTATTTTACCTAGATTAAAGCCAACACTCACCCCTCAACTAAGGCAGAGGGATGGTCATTGACCAGTCTGATGGCGCCCCCTGCTGTTTCCTTCCAGTAGGAACATCCATTGGAAATACCAAATGTTTATTTGAAATAGACCTGGATTTTAAAATGAGTTGGGATTTTTTAAATGGATGATAACCATGGTGGGGCATATTCCTGACTCTGTTCTTTTAGCTTCTCTTCATTTGGTCCCTGTCAATCCAGAATAGAGTTTAAGATCCTCCTCCTTACATATAAAGCCCTTATAATCAAGCCTCATCATACATCAGAGATCTGATCGTTCCATATGTTCCTAACAGAGCACTTTGTTCTCAGAATGCAGGTCTACTCGTTCCTAGGATTTCTAAAAGTAGAATGGGAGGCAGGTCTTTTAGTTATCAGGCTCCTCTCCTGTGGAACCAGGTCCCGGTTTTAGTCCGTGAGGCAGATACTCTCTCTGTTTTTAAGACTAGGCTTAAAACCTTCCTTTTTGATAAAGAATATAGTTATAATGGCTTAGGTTATCCTGAGCTATCTCTGTAGTTATGCTGTTATAGGCTTCGACTGCATTCACACCAACCCCATGCGTCAGCGTCAGTTGCGTCAAGAAAACATGTAAAGTCTCTGCGGTGCGTTGTGTACGTTGGTTCCGTCAACTTCACTTGCGTTACATACGGCAACGCAGCAAACGCAGAAGTTCAGCTAGTTTAACTTTTGACGGACCCAACGCAGTTAACGCAGTGCGGCAACCAATCAGAGCGTCTCACTGTAGTGATGTAACTATACACGGATCTTGAATGAAGCGCAGGTTCGGTGAAAACATTTTCAAGATACGCAGATTTTAAATATCAGAAATAACACTTAACGAAGTCAGATGGACAGGCGCTCCTAAAGAGGAACAGAGAACCTGTAGTTGGTGTCCTGGTAGGAGATTTGAGCTCCGATGCGGCCCAGGAGGTCGTAAAATTAGGTGTGCGGGACAGACGGAAGTAACGCTGAAAGTAAACCTCATCCATAAGCAGCTCCTGGAGCAAATGGTAAACTCCCCAAACTCAGAACGCATCTGAATAATGGGTGCTGATCATAGACTGTATATATAAAAGACAAACCCTTGTTGACGTCAACCATAGGTTTCTGAAGAGCAAAAATAAAGCCAACTAGGCGGTTCCCATCGCCGCCATCTTCGCCGTTTTACTCGCCTTGTCACTCTCAGAAACTCCAAAAATGGGCAAAGAGGTGGAGCTGAGAGTGGCGCTGTGAGGCTGGGGGCGGAGGGTTAACGCTCCGAGCCGACGTAGCTACAAGCTAGTCATTAGCTAGTCGGGAGCTAACTGAAGCTAACGTAGGCTGCTGTCGGTTTCAGCCAGAAGACAGCGGTTAAGATACTTTTACCCCGTTGTTCAACAACGATCACTTTAGACCCAGAAACATCTCGAGTAGAGAAAACATATCCATATAATAAGACCCAAATGGGTCGGGTCAATACGGCCTAATATGGTGTTATTTCCATTACCATCGGCTGAGGACATAGACGGCTCATCTTAACACATCCAGCACAAAGCAGTCACATAGTCATCATGACAACTCAGATCGTCTCAAAAAATAAAAGGCTTTTGACTCACCTCACATCTCAGACATCCATTAATTCATGCCTCCAGCTGTGTTCCTCACACCAGTACTGATCTAACCAGCGATCATCCAGTCTGTCTAGAGTCCAACTCCCGCTCTTGAGTCTCCCGCTATTGATGCCAGGACGTCCTGGTCCTACCCACTTTGCTGCTCTGCTGCTCCAACTCGCGTGTAGAAAGAGATAAAAGCTCCGACCAGAACAGCATTCCTCTCTGCCACCTGACAGAAACCCCCCCCGACAGCTGGTGAAGCATCAGCCGGTATGAAGCCTCCCCCCAAAGCAGAAACTTCTTGGACGGCCTGTTACTGTAATCAATACCACAGCAAGCCATCTTTGTCCAATAATTCCAGATTAACATCCAGAACCGAATAAAAACTGCAGAGGCAACTGATACGTGAGTTCAGAAACACCAAATTACTGAAGTCTTTATGTTATTCCTAGGCTGTAAAGAGCTTCCCCGCAAGCAGACTACGGAGCAAGCCATTAGCTACAGTTAGCCACCATTAGCTACAGTTAGCCACCATTAGCTACAGTTAGCCACCGTTAGCTACAGTTAGCCACCGTTAGCTACAGTTAGCCACCATTAGCTACAGTTAGCCACCATTAGCTACAGTTAGCCACCATTAGCTACAGTTAGCCACCATAAGCTACTGTTAGCCACAATTAGTCACCAGTGTTAGCCTAGTTAGCCTGTCAATCAAAATGACACGCCCCCAATCATTCATAATTTCACGATTAAATTTTAAATAAACGGAGAAGTTAGAAAAAAATTCTAGTTCTAATTCTAGTTACGATCCACCATAGCTCAGAACGTACAGCAACAGAGGAAGCCTCGCCTTGCTGGATGGGGAGCATCGGTTTGGATGATGTTCCCAGTGACCGAGCATCCTCCATGTCCAGTTGTCAGTTGTTTTTACTTTCTTTGATATAGAAAGTACTCTTAAATCAGTTTTTTTTGTTATTTTTGTGTCTCTTCTCTGTCTTCTCAAACCCCCAGACGGTCGTGGCAGATGACAGCTTGTATTGAGCACGGTTCTGCCAGAGGTTTCTTCCTGTTAAAGGGGAGTTTTTCCTCTCCACTGTCGCTACATGCTTGCTCAGTATGAGGAATTGCTGTAGTTGGAGTCTGCATGATCCGGGCACGACCTCACGTCGATGACTCAACACAATCTAGTGGGATTCCTTACACAGAAAACTTTTACCTGACTGGAATGTTTGTGTAATTGTATTGAAATTACTTTTTCTTGTAAAGTGCCTTGAGATGACATCTGTTGTAAATTGGCATTATATGAATCAAACTGAATTGAATATAATGTCTAAAACTCTGAACTACAAAACCCACAAAACTGAGCCTGTGGATGACAGAGACATTTTGGGTGATATTGGGTCGATACATTTGATGTGTGGTATTAATTTTGAACTTTTAAATTCAAAGTGGATATCTGCATTTGAGAACACAAAATGACAAATAACCCAACCATCATCATCCACTCGCTTCACATAGGCTACTAGATGAATCTGTGCATTCTGCTGTGGCTCTTAGGTGTGAGCGCTCAACACAGTGATCAGTGAAAAGAAAATTTCTTTATTTTCTGCTGCATTGTAACATTACCACAGCACGAACCACCACCACCACCACGGATCACTGAGGTCCATGGCGTGTTTGCGTTGCTCTGTCACATAAAAGCCTTTGAGGACTGCGGTTACAAAAAGAGAAAACCTGGAAAAGCTCTGGCGTGTTCTTCTGTCAACTTTACCTGTATCGGTGGATTGGACATGTGGGACTTCCTCAAAGCTGAGTTTTTGGACAAGAGACTCAGCAGAGATCTTTGTGGCAGAAAATATCCCAGAAGGAAAGGAGCTCTGAGGAACAGTCTGGGGTAAAATGTAACACAAGCAATAAACGTGACGTGGTTGACAATGTCCTGCTTAGTAAAAACAGCTCTGACTGATAATGACCATGTAAATCTGACCTGTCCTTCTTTTTTGGAGTGGGTCGGCTCTTTTTTTACGGGCGGCGCCGTCAGTGTGTAGATCTGCAGCGGACTGTGAGGCAGCTGTGTCCCGCCGGACTGAGTGAATGTATGGGGTCTGTGGAGCTTCACCGCCTCCTGGTGGAGCTTCTGACGGGCATGTTTTACCTTTCCAACCATGTTAACATCTCCAGCAACTGACCCGGTTCTTCGTCTTCTGTTGGGGCTTCTGACAGCCTCACAACTTAGATGTTTTTGTTTCTGAACTACAGCTGTGCCTCGCAAGCCACGTGGGGTCAGACTGCCTGAAGCACCGGAAGTTCAAGTTTTACATTTTAAATGTCGTATTTGTTCATCCATCCTACGGACTGTAACATAGCTCCTTGCAGATGCTTTCGGATATGAACCACATTTTGCTTTTTTATTATTATTTTTTTGTTGTGTAACGGCAAAAGTTGGGAGCAACAAATATACTGAAACCGTAACAATATATAAATGTATATATGATCTTTTATTTTGAAGACACATAACGGAAGTATAGATGCTGCTTGTGCCACGGTTTGGTCCGTCGTTCGAAAACGTTAATAAATGTTCCGCATGCCCAGTGAGATTCTGCAAAGTATTCCATCCGTCTGATAAAAACAGTAGGCCCAATAATGAAACGTGTAAGTTTATCTCACAAACTGAACTTTTTAAATGTCTGGTTTCTAATGAGTTTATCAAGTTACCAAACTGGATGTTCCAAATTAAGAATAGGCCATTGAGAAGTATTGTTGGTGGTCTTTTATGTTTCCTTGTAAACAGGCACGTGCTGAGAGGGGGGGGAGAGGGGCCCTGGGCACCTGCCCCTTTCCACCATGATACTCCAAGTGCCCTTTATGAAAAAGGAAACACATTTTTTTTTTCTCGAGGTGTGCATGTGTGTGGAGGCCTGTCTACGCCCTTCAACATCAAATTATTAATAATTTACTAACAATTTGGCTGAATAAAATGATTTAGCTGCTGTCAGTCCTATGATGACATTTAACCAATGTTCATTTTATTTCCGCCTCCACACCTCAGCTGCTTTTGTTTGCGAATGAGGATGATGGTTAGTGGGGTGTACAAAATAATAGCTACAAGAGTTTACATTACTTTATACACTGTCTTTTGTTACTTAATTACCATATAAACTGTCTCTCCTTTTACTATTAAGAACTGCTGACGTTTGACCCAATCCCATTGTGGGGGGGGTCAGAATTGGGCCTTCCAACAATCAAATTATGGCCAAGAATAGTTAAAAATAATTACCTGTATGTAAGGGAAATTGTAGCCATTTTATTGTTTTCTATCAGATTTTATTTCAAAACTTCTTTTTCACAGTCATCTATTTTTCATTATGTTTTCTTTTCCAATAACTTATTTAATTTTAGAGAACATTTTTTTATTAAATGAGTACATCTGCCAATCAAGGTTAAAGGTTGGGACCTGAGATTAGTTTATTTTAATTTTTATGAGGTAATTAGTTTTTGTAACATAATGTCCAAGTGTTCAAATTATACTTCAGAACTTTTTTTTACACCAAGTCAGCTTTTTTTCATTGTGTTTTTTCCCAGCGACTCATTTATTTTAAAACATTTTTTTTTTATATTGAATCAGTACATCTGGCAATCAGTGTCAGAGGGTGGGACCTGAGATGAGTTTTTTTTTTTTTTACAATTTCACTGTCACATGATATATTTGTCTATTGTTTTCTTCGTTGTGACATTTATTTCGCAGTGTTCTGCGATGGACTGGCGACCTGACCGTCGACAGCTAGAGCTAGGCACCAGGCCCCCGCAACTCCTTGAGCATAAGCAGTTTAGAAAATGGATGGTTGGATGGTCTTATTTATTTCTTTAATTGTGAGCACTTCGACATTTCATAATGGAAAAACAGACGCACCATAATTCAACAAATCAAAACATCACTAAATTGACAAATATACATGTAAAAATGTTAACAAAACTTGTCCAAATAACTATGCTGTCATTTTTATATTTAAATGATTGGATATTTTGTTAATATTTTTACCTCATTGCTATCTGCTGAAGTCTAAATCTCTCCAAGATCCCAACATTTCTATAGAAAAGTAATTTAGCCCCTCTAAGCTGGTTCGAAGCTTTCAGTAGCTGAGTTGCTTTGGGTGTTAACCAGTCAGATATAAGGGTTTATTTAGTGGGACACAGCTGCAAGTTCAATTGTTCCATGAAGAACATTATAACACTTGTTCAATCAGCTACCAGCTCTGCTATGGTCTTTTTATTGTCTGTGGTATTTGATCAACACAGCGTCTCAACGCCTCAATATGGAACCCCACCTGGTAAAAACAGGCTGCTTTTACTTTGCATGGTTCCCAACTGATGGAGTCGATATATCATGTTGCGATCCTCTGTTGCATTCTTGATGGATATCGGTTGTTGTTATGTATTGTTTAACTTATAGTTGTTATAGTTGACACACTGTAAGTTATGTTATGTTTAGCCATTTTATAATTTTGCTCCATATGGCCATTTTTTACTTTGAGCTTTAAAGGTCTCTGCACGGCCCTGCTTGTAAAGTGCCTTGAGATTACATCTGGTGTGAATTGTCGCTATATAAGTGAACTGAATTGAATTATTGCACCAGAAGTTCAAAGGTTCACCAAGATGAAATTAAACAGCTTCATTTTGGGGAAAATTGAGGTTCCTCATGGTAGCAACCTCAGAGTTTACCATTATGTGAGAAGATTGAATGAATATTGTAGTAGCTTAATAATCCTTTTTACTTGGACAATTTGTATCTCATTAACCAAGTCATCGAGTAGCCTACTGTCCAAAATGTATTTGTGAACAGGCAGTAGTGTGCTGCAGGTTTTAGATTTTTGCCTTCTTCATCACACTGAATAAATTAATCAGCAGGCATCTGTAGAACATGATGAAAGGTTGTTTTGGGCGTTTGAATTAGAGGACAGCAGCTTAATTTAAGGCTTGATATTAAAATTATTTCTTTTTTTTACCTTTAATTATATTCTACAGCTGAAACTTACTGACTCAATGTCTCAGTCACTCAGAACCAAGATGACAGTCACTGATCATAACTCCTGCATTTCAAATACTCAAGAAAAGGAAATTCAGTGAAAATCTTTTATTTCTTCTTGATTGTGCTCAACGAAAACATGTCATATGCAAAACAAATAATACATGTTTACAGTTTCCTATAAATATTATGGTGTGATACAAAAGTGAATATGAAAACACAGTCACACAAATTTGTGTTATGTACCGTACACACACTGAACGGTGAAGAGTTCCTCACTTCAGGTTCAAGTCAGACCACCAGGCTTCAAAAAGGGGAAAAAGCTGTACAATGAAACTGTAGTGGCAGATATGAACGTTTCCTGCTTCCTTAGCTGTCGCACTGGATCTATCATCACATCAGCTGCATTTGTGACCCTGGTGTACTGACTTCTCTCGCCTCAAGGTTTATTAGTCTCAGCGTTCCTGCGTGTTCCATCCATCCAACGCCCAATGTTTAATGCTGCCATCCATCCATCCATCCAAGTACACATGAAATAGTGGAGCTGATGGGGGGTGGCAAAGTGGCTGGAGGATGTGAGAGGCAGGAGGACTTTTGTCTTTATTCATCCAAGAGTAATAAACAGTCCTTCAGTCAGTTAGGTAGCAGGAGTGCTCAACTAATTAACGGGCTGTCTGTTCAACCCAGCAGTAGTCTACACAGACACATAGGTGTATAGACCGACGGAAGTCAGTCTATAAAGTTTGCGATGTGGGAAGAGCAGACGGAATTGGGGAATTTAACAAGCAAAATGGAATACACAATATACTGTTCCTGCAGTATTTTGGCGGCTGCAGCTCCTGTACCTGTCGTTGTACCTGGTTGGGGAGTTGGGTCAGCCCTCTTCTCAACACTGACAATAAACCAACTACCACCGGCGTCCTCAAAAAAAACTAAAACAACAACAATTCCCCAACATCAGGGCTAGCGAAGTTTCGGAACTGGTAGAGCTGAACACAAAAACACTGAAATGTCATGGAAACTGGGAAATTAGGAAATAAACGTGAACAAAGGCCCTGGGGTATCCCTTATAAAGCTTGCTGACACACAAAATGGGGTCTGCAAACTGCACAAGTCACTCGCTACACCAAGTTTGAGATTTATAGGGGGGGAAAAGTCGCAGCAAAATGTAAGCAACTTTTAAGCACATTTAGGACCTTTCAAGTTCATATTTTGGACACGGAGGACACTCGCAGCACAGCTAATGAGATGGCAAAACTGTGAATTTAAGCCACATTTTTCAACTTGTATAGCACACACACTAGCCCACAATCCACAGTCAGCCACCACCACTGTCTCTGAACTGAGAATTCAAATGAGAATCTGAATGAATATACACTCACCTAAAGGATTATTAGGAACACCTGTTCAATTTCTCCTTAATGCAATTATCTAATCAACCAATCACATGGCAGTTGCTCCAATGCATTCAGGGGTGTGGTCCTGGTCAAGACAATCTCTTGAACTCCAAACTGAATGTCAGAATGGGAACGAAAGGTGATTTAAGGAATTTTGAGCGTGGCATGGTTGTTGGTGCCAGACTGAGTATTTCACAATCTGCCAAGTTACTGGGATGTTCACGCACAACCATTTCTAGGGTTTACAAAGAATGCCGAAAAAACGGAAAAACATCCAGTATGGGGCAGTCCTGTGGGCGAAAATGCCCTGTTGATGCTAGAGGTCAGAGGAGAATGACTGATTCACGCTGATAGAAGAGCAACTTTGACTGAAATAACCCCTCGTTACAACCGAGGAATGCAGCAAAGCATTTGTGAAGCCACAACACGCACAACCTTGAGGCTGATGGGCTACAACAGCAGAAGACCCCACCGGGTACCACTCATCTCCATTACAAATAGGAAAAAGAGGCTACAATTTCCACGAGCTCACCAAAATTGGACAGTTGAAGACTTGAAAAATGTTGCCTGGTCTGATGAGTCTCGATTTCTGTTGAAAGATTCAAATGGTAGAGTCAGAATTTGGCGTAACCAGAATGAGAACATGGCTCCATCATGCCTTGTTACCACTGTGCAGGCTGGTGGTGGTGTAATGGTGTGGGGGATGTTTTCTTGGCACACTTTAGGCCCCTTAGTGCCAATTTGGCATCGTTTAAAGGCCACGGGCCACCTGAACATTATTTCTGACCATGTCCATCCCTTCATGACCACCATGTACCCATCCTCTGATGGCTACTTCCAGCAGGATAATGCACCAGGTCATGAAGCTCGAATCATTTCAAATTGGTTTCTTTAACATGACAATGAGTTCGCTGTACTACAATGGCCCACAGTCACCAGATCTCAACCCGATAGAGCATCTTTGGGATGTGGTGGAACGGGAGCTTCGCGCCCTGGATGTGAATCCCACAAATCTCCATCAACTGCAAGATGCTATCCTATCAATATGGGCCCACATTTCTAAAGAATGCTTCCAGCGCCTTGTTGAATCAATGCCACGTAGAATTAAGGCAGTTCTGAAGGCAAAAGGGGGTCGAACACCGTATTAGTATGGTGTTCCTAATAATCTTTCAGGTGAGTGTATGTTGCATTTAAGAATTATGTCACAGTATGTTCACATGTATGTCTTCAGAAAATACAGCAATTGCAATTATTGGTGCAATATTTGTGTGAAGAACAAATATAAAAAATGGCATTGACACTCCTGCATAATGCTGAATATGCTGGCATCAGTTAAAAAGTATCATCAGTGCAAATAATAATTTGGAAGAGCGGCGAGTGACACAGCATTGATGCCACAAGCCTAAGATAAAAAATTGGGTGGAGGCAAAGAGGGAGACAGCATGCCATAGCCCAGTGGCGGATTGACCGTCGTGGTCTGGCCACTGAACTGGCCTGCTCCGTGATAGCAGATGGTCAGGTTGGGTGTTGCTCGTTTTTTAAAATAAACATTCTGTCATGTGGCTAATTAGGGCATCTGCTGTGCTGGACATTGGTGTAACAGACACAGGGTACTTGTAGGACATCTCTGCTGCACTTTCTGTGTGAGTGCCGTCTTTCCCCTGCACTTTTTTTTTTAAGCCATGTAATCTGTTAATATGCGGTAACTTATTTTTCCTACCCGTCTTTAAAAGCACCTCCTGCGTACACAATCTAACACTTAACTCTAAAACTCATTACTCTACTAAACAAATTACTGTCTTTCCCACTCCAAAGTATATTTTCTCTGTATTTCAATAGGCAACCCAGGATTAATGTAAATCAGTTTGTTGAATGTGCTGGCTTTTAATTTACCAGTGTAGGTTTGGATGAACTACAATGATGCAATTTGAGTACAGGTTATTTCAGCAGAACAGATATATTCATTTTGTTTGGGAAAGAAACAGAAAAAAACTGTGTGGGTGCATAGACATTTTTGTTATTATTGTATACAATTTAAAAAACAGTAGGCAATCAACCTAACTCACTCTAGGCATTTTGCATTAATTGGGTGGTGGCATGGGATGGTATCAAATTCCCAACCTGGATTCTTGTCCGGGGCCACAGCAACAATGTGTTGGAGGATGGAATGCAGGGTTCCATTAGGTCGGTAGCCTTCAGACTGGGCCCAGTTCCGGACATGGATAGATGACTACTATAGGGTATCTACATTGGCGCCCCTCCATCTAGATGCTGCCAGTGGTGTGATCTTCAAGGACGCCAGCACACCCATTGTGCAGCATTGTGGACAAGTGTCACTTCAGTATTTATATTTGTACCCCAGCCCAGAATTCAGCAAGGGCTTATCAGGGCTTAAGCCCAGGGTCTGTAGGGGCCCTGAACACTATTTTGTAATATTGCCAATGATTAGTGTGAGAACGTCTTAACATTATCACTTGCTAAGAGGATATTGACAGTGTTGTTGAAACCTTTGCTAATTCGTTTTTGGCCAACATCTGTCATGAATGCTTGATTATTATCGGTCCAAGTTTGATTTACATCTTATGCCTTGGGGAGAAGTATCCGTGATTACTTTCTCATGATGGCAGACAGCAGAAAGTAAGAGCGCTGAAAATAAATGTGTGTGTGTGTGTCTGTGTGTTCAGGTCCAGGGGCCCATACCCTTCTAAATCTGGACTTGTACTTCACACAATTAATGCACCAATATGTGCAAGTGCTGTATAATCTGAGGATGTACATATGAACATTCATAAGCAAGCTTTATAAATGAGACCCCAGCTCTTTACAATCACGTTGCATTTGGCATACATTTAGATTTACTTCAAAAAAAGAATATAAATAAACACTAACATGTAATCTAATGCTCTATGAGGCGAATACAAAATTGACTCTGATTATTAAATAAAACATGGAAAGTTGCTCTTTTGCAGAACATCTGTGTGGGTCATTCTAGATCTGTGATCCTGATATGAACAAACAAGGAAGATGGAGAAATCCTGGTTCCATCTCTGGACAAAAGGTGAATGTGACGATAACCTAATGGACACAAAATCAAACCACAAACATGAGGAAACAGAGGGGAAACAAAGTGGACATATTTGTTTGATAGAAACATTTCACATTTTCTTCTTTTTTATTGGGTTTCTGCTGCCTCTATAAGCACTCCAAACATGAATAAAAACCATCAATCCAAATCTTGTGCTTCCTAAAGCCATTTGAAAAAGTGCTTCATTAGGATATCACAATTAGTGGAATTTGCAAATAATCACCCCTCATCTATCGAACCCTGATCCTCATATAAAACCCACCCACCAAGTCCATTTTCCTGCCATTCTCACCCCTGCTTTTCACCAGATGTGTAAGCGCCGAGTAACGCAAAAGACTTGTGTAACCTGCGAAATCAGCTGCTTCCCAATGGGTGTGTTTTAGACGCGTATCACTCATGAATGTGTTCCACCCAGCTGGTCCCGGGAGATCACAAATTCACAGAATTGCAATTGCATTATTAAAGAGTAGTATACACTGAAAATTTTATTTTATGTTTATAAGTAGTATAAATTCACCATCCACTCCCAGAACTGCAAATATTTCTGTCCATGCCTTCTCCTTTTTCATGTTTTCCTTGTAAAAATTATAACTGGGATCATATAAACTGGGTGATTCAATACTTGAAGGATTAAATTCTTGTCATCCTTGATAAAAAGACGAAATTAGACTGACCTCAAACCTGTTGTCACAGGTGATTATGTTTTTTTTGTTTTGTTTTGTTTTGTAGTCAATTGGAAATCTGCATGAGTCCTTTATTTTAAAACTTCCAGGTATTTTACAGTACTCACATGCTTGATTTCCTGTTTTGTCCGATCTAAACTGCTGAGTTTGAAACATTTTAGAAGCATAGGGTGTAAAAAATAGAACTACTGCGTAATTTTATGAGAGGGCCGCAACACAACGTTTCTGAGACGCTGCTTCACGTCTGGTGGAAACAGGCCCATTGACTTCAATCGCGGTATCAGTGCATTGCGCTTCGTGGACGTTATGCGCCGATAATGAATCAGGTGGAAAGTAGGAGCTATGTGTGCCAACCTAAAGCCAAACAATAAGATGTGTTTGGCGTGGTCTGTAACTGCTCATTTCCATAAAAGAGATACAGCCTTCTAAACAGTTAATTCTAAAAGGGACTGTAATTGTCAAGAATTGGGCTGGCGAAAATACTTCATGTAGGGTGACCAACCTTCCTTCTTCCCCTTGGACATGTCCACTTTTCATATGCTGTTTGGGGGGGGGGGCAAAGATTAATGCAAAAAGTCTGGGTTTTCATCTTTTTTAAGGGGACCAATGAGCATAATTACATTGACTGGTGCGATATATGTGATGCACCACCCTTTTTCTCATCAGACATCCTCCCCAAGCTGCTGCCTATTTGGTGGTTCTAAATTATTTAATACATGGAACAGACAGCGGGCTGTGATGCATTGCAATGTGTTGTGATGTTTACAAGATATAAAAGCACAAGAGTAGCTTTACAGATGAACAGAGATGACATAGGTGGCATGTGTTTCTGTGTGACAAAAGTGGTAAAGATCCAGGAGTTCAACATGGATACAAGAAGAAGAATAATACAGTGCAAAGTGAGAGTTTATAAAGTGAGAGTTGTCTATAAATGGACTGAGGTGGATGAAGTTGAAAACTAAAGATTGGAGTATACACTTTTTATTGTCTTTTAGACTGGTAGCTTTTACTTTTATTATTACATTTGAAATAAAAACAAATAATACCGGTTTTCTCAGAATATTACTTCTGATCTTTGTAAAATTTTTGTCAAGTATGACAAAAAAGGTTAACTATATTTGTTACAGGTACATTTTTTTAATTTGGAAGACCATTTATTTCTTAATTAATTTACAGATATTTTAAAATCATTTTTGTACTTGTGAAAGCCTATCTGAAGTTTCTTATTCATCTGTTCATTTTAACCACACAGAGAATGTATACTTTAAATATGTTAAAATAAAGTCCTATGATCCGTTCACACTGCCCAAGACGTCAATGCCCAGATGGCAAGACATCTTACATGTTACATGGTTGAGGCCGTTAGAGTTTCCGTGGTGCTTCGGCCATGGCAATTATTGAAACTTTTGCTGTTTTCCAATCTTCAAAGCAGCAAAAGACGCTAGAGTTGAGCTAGCTGAACTTTCAGGACCATCCCCTGAGCGACGACCAATTAGAGTGTGTCACAGTAGTGACATCGCCCGACGTCGACGTTGTCTAGCAAGCCATGATCTGCCATTGTTTAAAACATCTGACAGAGATAGGCCCAACCAGGTGCTTTGCAAGCTTCAGCCTTAAAGTTCTCCTTCACTGTAAATCTTGAAAACTGAGCTTTCTTTCATTAAAATCAGTCACTGTGTGTTCTAAAAGCTTGCTGCATATGAACATTTTATACAAACTCCAACCCCTGAATCAATTAAATGGAGAAAGGAGACCAGAAAACACCCGCGTTTGAAGAAGCCCAACAACCACACAACATAATGCTTACTTAGCAATCATTGCCTCACCTACCTAGCTTTGGACCGCCCACGGGAATGTTGTTTTTGGCAAAGTGAAAGCCGAGCCTCTTGCAGCTGCTAGAGGCTACGAACCTTACAGTAGAGGCTTTACCTCGAGGTTGAACTTAAAAGAAGGATCTGTACCGTCAAAAAGGTGGAACACCAGCTCCCAGGTAGCCTGTAAGTAGTGTTTTACTTTTCACCCAGTGTTTCACTTTTCAAGTATTGTGTTAAAACGAGCCATGACAATGATATGTACTACCTCGGCTAACAGCTAAAATCTGTGACCACATCCACCAAGAGATGTTTGTTTTAACTATCCTCAAACATAACCTGCGCTGCAAACCACGAATTATAATATCAGCGCCTTAATCCACCGCTGGTTAAATCTCCCGGTCCTATCTACCTGCCGTGGGATCTCTCCGTTCGTGGTGGTGTGGCAGTGATCGTTCCGAACAGACTATTAGCTCTAGCCAAACGAGACAACTCACTGGATTTAAGCATATTGCTAAGCAAAGGACAATAAATTATCAAGTAGTAGGTATTCGGCGCAATGGTCTCCCTCTTTGCTAATGCCTTGTCTGCCTGCGGCGTGTGTCATCCTGAAGACTCTAGCCCCGGTTTGGATTCCAGTCGGTCCTGTTTGGTAATGCGTCCTAAACTGGGTGGTAAACTCAGTCTAAGCCTAAATACCGGCACCATTTTTGTCTCATGGTACTCGTTTTAGTAAACAGAGACAGTGCAAGAGTAGTGTTGCAGTTAGCCAATTAGAGGACATAAACTTGCATATCATTAATCTTACTGAGTAAGCCCCCCACATCTTGTTGAGTCTCCATGCCCACTACCACACTGAACCGACATAAACTGAAATATACTTTTTTTTAGCTGTTTAGCACCTGTTTTTTTTGACAGAAACCGACTAGGACAGCATTCTTTCAAACCAGAGAACACAGAAAAATGAATAAAAACACAGAAGAAGAACTTTAAAAATGTATAGGCTTCAAACTGGTCTCTTTCTGAGCGTTTTTTGACAGCAACAAACTGTGTAGTGTGAAAGTACCATAAGCCCTATTCTGAAATTGTTTCAGGACTAGTCCAAGTGTCCTCTTTTTTGGAAATCAAAATATAGTCACCCTACTTTATGTGAGAGTGAATTTGTGCAAATAACTTTATTAACTTATGTATTAGGGATGCAACGGGACAGGGTAAAGTACTGGACCGTTCGGTACTCCCTGCACGGGACAATCCGTCCTCCTGTACTGCGGGACTTCGGTACTGCCATTGATTTTGTGCTGGTAATTAGTTACTGCCGGCCCGACGTTACCAAACTGCGCCGCGCTCCCAGACACAGGTGCAACAACCAGCTCACTGTTCCCCACTCCAGCAGCTGGTTGGCATAGAGACACGACCGCATCTCCACAATGCGCGCATCATGGAGCACCGTGAGGAGCGAAAAAAAAGTACACGAGTCGGTTGCGCTTTTTTCGGAAATCAGCCCTGGTGTGAGGCGCCGCTAAAATTTCTCCCCGACGTGAGCGCTTTCTGCCCGGGCGAGCTCCGGCATTCAGGGGCGCCGGGTTGCGCTGTGTTCATCTCCTCTTTGCAGTGCGCCTGAGCGCGAAGCAAAGAGAAGATGTGCTGCGCTCCATTCATTGATGCACACACACATGCCCTTTGAGCAGCGGGCACACGAAGAATATTTATCCACCACCTGTGTCAGTGTGGTCAGATGCGCTCTCGTTTAAAGAAGCGGTAAAATGCAGAAAACATTCTGTTACTGCAGCACTGTGTGTGAACCATAATCCCAGAGAGACGTACAGCACGTTTGTTGTATACTCATGGTTTTAACCCGCCCAAACCTGTAACTATGGGCAGATTAAGTTAACTGTGACATTCTGCTTTTGTTAATTATATAATTAAATAGCATATATGTTTTGGGATTAAAAAAAGCAGTGTCTTTCTGCTCAAAATATGTACTGAACTGTACTGTGGACCGTGGCCCAAGTACCGAGGTACGGACCGTAGGGGTGGGCTACCCCTATTATGTATAGACCATAAACCTATTATAACTTGTTTAAAAAGAGGCATAATTATAATAATGGGCATAATCAACTTTAAAATATCTATCTTTAGGAAAAATACCTGCCTTTTAGGTGGACCCTGCTCTATCTACCTTATTATTTTATGTTTGGCAACACTTTTAATTAACTCTTTGGACTAATGGTGGGAAAACAACATTGGGATTGTCTATACAGCTCAAACTCATTTTTACAAGACAGTCATTGTCTTATTTTCTGAAATTTAGGAAGAAAGATAGAATGAAGTAGTTAAGAAGAAACTAGTCTCAGTAGTCTACCTTTCTGCATGCAGCTGAGCGGCAGGGTAAACTGCCCCACAAAGTCATTTTTTGATGTCTTGTCGTAGTCTTCCACCACGAAGCGGACCAGAGCCAGTTCAGGTGTGTGGATGGTAAAGCGCAATGTGTCGTTCCACAGAGGGTTAAAACCTGGGAAAAAACATTAAAATGGTATATTCTGCAAAACACATCAATTAATTTGTGTGGAACAAAAGTCTGAACTCATAGTGAGCCCTAATAGAGGAATTTACACCCTTTTAACTCTGTGTTCATCAATGTGACTGACCAAACCAAAGGGGTGCATCATTGTGAATTGGAAAGAACTTACTATGCAGTTTTCAGTAATTATTTTTTACAAATACAATGGGTGAGTTTTTATTTTGTCCTTTTTACTGTGATACCCCAGAATAAAATCTAACCAGTTACCTGAAGAAGTCAACAATTAGTAAACTGAGTCTGATTTACCTTTAGATTACAATGTTGTCTGAGTGTAAATCCAACTATTCTTTAAAGGCCTCAGATGATAGAGACCATTAGAGAATAAGCAGCGTCATGAAGACCAAAGAACCCAGCATGCAGGTCAGGGAGATAGAGACGTTTAGAACAGGGTGAGGCTCTAAAACAATATTTTTGTAGCTCTTTTCTGTAAAAAAAGAGGATAGACCAACTGCAGACCTTCCAAGATACCAAGAAATTGAGATCAACCTGAAGTGACAGGCTGGGCAAGAGCTATGGGGTTATAACGATACCAGCTAGAGATGAAACTGAAAAGAAATATTGGCTCTGAAAAGAAAATTTTAGCATTGAAAAATATAATTGTAACTCAAAATCGTAATTTTGAATCTGAAATATATGTAGTGAAAATGTCTGTATTAAGAGTGAAATAAAAATTGAAAGTGAAAAAAAGGGAAATGAAACTCAAAATATATGTATTCAAGGAATTTAACTCACTTAAAATCAAATGCTTACACTTTCATATTTTCACTTTCACACGTTTTGTGAGATTTTGTGAAAAAACTTCCTTCCCTCAGTAATTGCATTGAATATTGGTCAAGGCTGGGTCTTCCAACATCATCACATCATCATCAAATCAAACTTAACTTATAAAGCACTTTTCATACAAGAATTGCATCTCAAAGTACTTTACAGGTTAACATGACCCCACATAAATCACATTGCCATCGCTCCCCCAAAGATTTAAAAGCTTGATCACAATTATACCCCCCTCCCCACAACCCAACTCCCACACAGTTAAAAGAAACAATAAGAAAGGACATTGGGCTGAGTACAGACAAGACAATGAGTGTGTTTACAGGCAGCCAATAACCCATCCAAAACTAGGATATTAGCTTATATTCGGGTTTTTAACACGTATCGGCATATCCCCATCAAAAGGAGAATTGATTTGTGTTCTGTGTATGTTCTATTCGCTAGGAATCGTGGTGTTTTGAGTAGAGGAACTTCTCAGATGTGCGATCTGGCATACAAATCCCATGTCTACATGAGTAACTCTCTCTGCTCTCTCTTTCTCTACCTCTCTCTGCTCACACATGTAAATTGGTTATTCTGAATGTTTCAGAAACCCAAATAGTGACCTTAACTTAAACATAACCCGAATATTGGCGGCATGTAAACGTAGTCAATGACCCAAAGCACACAGCCAGGATAACGAAGGAGTGGCTCTGTAAGAAGCATATCAAGGTGCTTATGTGGCCTGGCCAGTCTGCAGACCTAAATCCAATAGAAATCCTTTGGAGGGAGCTGAAACCCCCGTGTTGATCAGCAACAATCCTGAAACCTCACAGATCTAGAGAAGATTTGTATGGAGGAGTGAAACAAAATCCCTGTTCCAGAGTGTGGAAACCTGGTCAAGAACTACAGGAAACGTTTGAGCTTTGTAATTGCAAACAAAGGCTTTTGTACCAAATAATAACAACACTGATAATAATAACACTGGTTTTCTCAGGTGTCCAAATACTTATGTAGAGCAATAAAACACAGATAATCCCAATGTGGTTTTTATGATTTAAAAAAAAAATCCATCTTTCATAGTGGAAATGCACCTTTTATTTTTCTTTCAGCTTTTTCCTTCAGGGGTAACCACAGCGAATTATCTTTCTCCATTTAGTCCTATCCTTTCTCATTTGCACACATGTATTCTGTCTTGCTGCGACTAATCTTCCTTCCTTTTCTTTTCTAATGCATACCTCCATCTCTCTAGCTTTTCCTCCACCCCCGCCCTGCTCTCACTGCAGATCACAATGTCATCTGCAAACATCATAGTCCATGGAGACTCCTGTCTAAAATCATCTGTCAGCCTATCTATTACAAAAGGAAACAAGAAGGGGCTCAAAGCCGATCCTTGATGCAGTCCCACCTCCACCTTGAACTCCTCTGTCACTCCTACAGCACACCTCACTGCTGTCTCACAAGTCTCATACATGTCCTGCACCACTGTAACATACTTCTCTGCCACTCCAGACCGCCTCATGCAAAGCCACAGCTCTTCTCTTGGGACCCTGTCATACGCTTTCTCTATATCTACAAATACACAATGCAGTTCCCTCTGACCCGGTCTGTACTTCTCCATCAGCATCCTTAAAGCAAACATAGCATCTGTAGTACTCTTTCTTGGCATGAAACCGCACTGTTGCTCACAAATGCTCACTTTTGACCGAAGCCTAGCTTCAAATACTCTTTCCCACAGCTTCATTGTATGACTCATTAGCTTTATTCCTCTGTAGTTGCCACAGTTCTGCACATCTCCCTTGTTCACAGTGGAAATGCACCTACAATGTGAATTTCAGACTCCTCCATAATTTCTCATAATTTTTCGGACCAAGGGTGCTTTTGTGAATTGTTCTAAATGACAGCTTTACAGCAGACAGCCACTCTCCCATCTTTTAGTGGTACGTAGTACCGGACTGTACCGGCTTACTTCCACCGTTGGGTGGATGTTCACGTTTCCAAAAGGACAACAATCTTAAACATAAAGCCAGATCTACAATTAAATTGTTTATATCAAGGTATATCCAAATATTAGAAGTGCTTAGTCAAATTCCATACTTAACTCACATGTAAGGTGAAATTCAAAACTGATATTTACAGATGCTCTCCACCCATGAGTTATTTTCTTTCCAATTCATAATTATGGACTTCTTTGTAATGGTCTATCACATGTTACAATTTAGACTGAAACACTGAAAAGTGTGAAAAAGTTTACAAGTTTTGAACAGCTTTACAAGATTTTGAATATAATCTTCTGCTCACTTGCTCTACAGAGTCTAGTGAAATATAGCTTAACTCTTTCTTAAATCAGTTTGTATGCAGGTTAAATTTAAACTAGAAAGGTTTGCCAATATCAGAATTTTTTTGTTTTATAACATAAACATGTGAAACATGGCATATCTAAAGAAACCACATATGTGATATAAAAAATATAGTTCTTAATTTTAACCAATAGTGTCAAGTAAATGCAACACACTGGAACATGACCTGTGCAGAATTCAGTGTATGATACCATTGTTCTCAATATATGTGGTTTCCTGTTTGGCCTGGTCCATCAGAACTCCATGGATCTCCACTCTGACCAAAGGGTCCACTATAGAATCTTCTTTGATGTTGACTTTGGGCAACTGCTGGCCACTTATCACCTTTATGAGAGGTCAGTGAATAATATACATAGAAAATACTGTTCAGTGTAGCATATAAAGCCAGCAGGTGGAAAAATAATCATTCTTTCATTTAGCTGGGTTATACCTGGATGGTGAGGACGATGGGTTGGTAGTCATCTCGTTTCTGAGGCAGATCAGGATCAAAGCTTTTATCGCTGTCTCTCATAAAAGCTGGCTTCAGGACATAGCCACAGCGGCCGTTCTGACTGAAGAGACCATCATTTAAATCCATCCCCTCTCCAGCTGTTTGGAAGTTCAGTGCAACTAGGTGGAAAAGTGATAAAATGTATCATTTGCCCATTATAATTCTAAATACATCAAATAAAGCTAATCCAGACCAAACACAAGGGGGAACTGGGAAAAACTCAGATTTTCTTCGAAACAGAAAAAAATGATTCTTTGTTCTTGTTTTGTTCTTAATTTTACAAGATGTTTCAATGGAATAATGAAGTTAAAACAAACAAACAAAAAATCATGTTTCAAAGTAGAGCTGGGTGACATGGACCAAAATTATAGGTATATATATATATATATATATATATATATATATATATATATATATATATATATTACAAAGCTAAAAAGGTGTGCTTCATAAACTGTCATGTTATGGCTGAATGAGAACAATCTGTAGATTCAAGCTTGGGAACACACTCTGAAGACTGGATCAGGAACAGTCTGCTGAAGGCTGTAGAACTGCTGCCGTGGCTGCCAGCAGAACTGCTGCGACAACAGCCATACCCCGCTGAGCTGGTTAAGTAGAATGAGGTAGGTCCACCTCACCGGCAAGGCAAAGGGAGCGGATCCCAGAAACACGGTTGCAGGCGGGTAGTGTCTACAGCCACCTTGCCGCAAGAAGTAACTGGGACATAGTTCGGACGGCCTGAAAGTTGTGGGTGCTGGGCAGGCTTCTGGGAAACTGGGAAGTTGTCGACCATGTCCTCCTGAAGAGAATTGGGAGCAGATTGTGAGGAACTGTCATCCTGGCAATGGGCAGCCCTCTTAGGATCTGGGGTGACGTCAATCAGGTCCTCCTGGAGAGTGGTAGGAACGGCTTGTGAGGGAAGGCCAGCCCAGCAATGCGAAACCCTCTGGGGATCAGGAAAGATGACCGGGACCTCCTGGAGAATTGTAGAAGCGGCCCTAGTACAGCAATGACAGCGGCTGGAGGAGTGTGGAGGATTAAACCCCTCATACCTCCGAGGCCCAACGCAGACAGAACAGAAGGCCAAGGGGGTGTCCAGGAAAGGTAAGTTGGAATACAGGCCTTTGTTAAGGATCCACTCGATCAGGGTCATACGTTCCTTCTTGGTCTTCTCATTCTGTGCTGGATCCAGTTGGCTGGTTCGTTCTGTCATTTTATGGCTGAATGAGGACCTGAATGCAGAGCGGCGTTTAGAGTGTTTAGAGCTCGTATTTATTAATTCATGTCCAACACAGGCTCAGGACAGCACAAGACGAGGACACAACGTGGGAACAGAGGTTGCGCAAGACATTTTTCTTCCCCGATATTTTGACCGGCAGGGTCATAAAAATCTTGTCGGTCCGGTCCATCAAATTTGAGGGTCCAGCACTCATCTGAGAAGTTAATACCTATTCAATAGTATCTGTTAAGTAGTATTCAGTCAGAGAACTACACATAAAAGTGAAATTTAACACTTGCACTATTATTAGAATACCTGATACGGTTTCTGCACGGCATGGAGCGAAAAGGTTCGTAATCTTATAGTCAAAATGTTGCAGAAGTTATTGACATGTGTAATCATAGCTGTTGATCTATAGGCATAATCCGCGCTTCGCTCCACTGGAGACTGCAATTACATTGTTCACTTCAGACAAAGAGTTTAACATGAGGAAAGATTTCTCCCATAAGCAGAAGACTCTCCGAATGAGGTGTTTCCTGTCCTGTAAACTAGCGCAGGAGCGCCTGTGGTTAAAGCTGCAACAGGCACCACACAAATTCTGTGTCAGGTGCACATCAGGCTCTAAGGTGCGCGTCTAACCAGGTGCCCTGGGATGGATGGACTGGAGACCTGTCCAGGGTGCACCGCTTCTCTCACCCGATAACTGTTGGAGAAATGCACCAGACCCCTCGCGACCCCTCAAGGAGAAGCGGAATAAATAATAGATGGAATTTATTTACCTGGATTCCGTGCATAGAGTCAAAAGAAATCTGTGCATCACATGAAGCGGTGAGAGGGAGGTGCGAAAACGAATCTGTAAAAATGACGGACAGCCTTCCGATTTTTCCATCAACATTCTAAAAAACTGGTAAAATATGGAGAATATTCCATTAACGCAACCCCTGCATGGGTAAATGACATACATTGGATGTTTAACGACATAACGAACCAGCAAAGACATGACGCACAGCGGAACATATATAAACAATCAGGAGAAAATCTAAATAGCTGGGAATGATTAAAAACGCAGAGACAGACAAAAAGGACACAAAGGGACAAAAAGTCCCATTGTGACACAGCATTTGTTGACTCAGACTTCAACCTTCCGTATAGCAGCATGAAAAAAGCAGGAACTACAGGAGACAATTTAGACTTGGGGCAACGACAACTACTACTACTACAAACTGCAAGGTTAGGACACAGTGCCCGCAAACGCCACCTACTTCTGAAAACACTAATGTGTTAGTTGCATGGAGATTTTACTGTCTTTAGTACACAAGCAAGAACCATTTTATTCCATTAAACTTATAACATACTCCAAATAGGGCAGTAAGAACACTGTACAGCCCACACATTTGTGTTTACACAAGTAGGTGGCTTTTGCAAGCGCAGTCATGTCCTTGCAGTGGCAGTTTACAGTGGTGCTTTGTTGTAAGGTAGTCCCAAGTCTAAATAAGTTCCTTTAATTCCTTTGTAATATTCATTATTGTCATTTGCAATTAATAAGATGGTTGAGGTCACTAGAAATAATTCTGATTATTATTGAGTTATTTAGAGACTTTTCCCATTCATTTACACTGTTAATGCTTAAGTTTTAACAAACTGACTGCTGCCAGATTAGTAGAATACATCTGCTGGTTACAAAATACTTTTTCTAACTCATCTAACTCTGGAGAAAATGGCAACAGACTAAATTTCGCTTAGGAGGTGGACTATCCCATTAATTTCTAAGTGTAAAGTGATTTCTACAAAATAATAACAATTCAATTAAAGACAGTAAGTTGTTAAATAAATAATAACCCTCGTTAAAGTAACTGACCTAATTCAACAGAAGTCTAGCCAATTAGTGCCAGTAGTCTCACAATGAATGGAATTGATATCACCTATGTCTGGAAAGTCAAATTGTTGGGATTAATATTCCATTAACTAGACAGCATACTCCACCATCCTTTTACACCACCCTCAACTCTCTTTGGTCTGTCACCAGTAATAAAGACAGAGCTCGCAACACCCTCAGTGAATTCTTGTTGGTCTTTGGCCATTGAGGACAGGCAGAGCTCATAGAAGGACTGTGCACAATGGGCTGATGGAGACATTCAAGTTTTTGCTAGTGAAATTTACCCCCTTGGTAACAACCCTGCTAGCCAGGATATGACCCTTTTTTGCCATGCTGCCCGACTTCCCGGTTGTGTCTGTTGGGATCTGAGCTCTGTGAAAACAGGACCGACTGAGATTGCTTTTTGCATATGAATGCATTAATTTAAAATCAGATGTGTACCGCTGTTCCTAAACAAACTTTGCTATCATTTGGATTCTTCTCCCTTCTCCCTCTATCGTTCTCCTTGACTGGCATGGTGGATGAAGTCATCTCCACTAGGATCAACATAGTTTATTGTCTGGGTAGGGCTTCTTTAAGGAGTGTTGAAACACGAGTTTAGACTCTTGTGGAATGGTTCAATTGATTAATTTGTAAATGATACACCTCTGTTTGCTCATTGTTAATTGGTGTTGTTGCACGATAGTTTTGAGCTTTGTAATGCCTATTTGTGTTGCTGTCTATGCTAAAGCAGTATTATGTATCCTGTCTGTGGAATTTTCTTTCATTTTGTTGACACATTCACGTGCTAAAACCATTTTATTTTCTCCCAAATTCATACCCCCTGTGGACTAACAAACATTTTATTCAAAAATAACACCAACATGAAGAAATATTAATACCCTCAAAAAACAATAAATGTATATGCAATATGTTTAATATCAAAATTAAACCCCAGTGTCCTCCAGTATTGCTGTAATAACTCTGACAACCAACCAATGATTGGACTACCAGCCCTGGTCTCAGAATATTACACATTTTAGAATATGGTCAACTACACGTAAGAAAATACATTGTATTATCCAATTTTATTTAACCTGAATTTGACCAGACAAAATCTCATAAAGATTAAGGTAATCTGTTTGTATATCAACATAGCCAATGCATTAAAAAATGGTAATTACTGACTCTGAAAAGCTGGGATATGTATATATGAGTTGGTTTGGGATTTTTTTTTTACAAAGATGGAGTAGGGGAGCAGCATCAGCACTGGCAGAGCACAAGTGCAGCAAAAGTTCCTGCAGTCACGGCATTAGTGGAGAGCAACAGTAGTGAAGAATCAGAACAGGATCTTTCAGGTACAACTGAAGTACTAACCAAACAGGCAGGCTGGTAAATGCATTTCAGTTTATGCAAGAGTACAGGTTATTGCAGCAGAACAGAAATATATATTTATTCCCCCTCTCTTTTTCTTTTTGGGACTACCTCATAAAGAACCAAGGATCAAAAAATGGCTCTCTGCTCTGATGAGGAGTTACAGGAACTACTATAAAGACCCACAAAATGGATATGAAAATCCAACGCCTTGAGGAGAACGCCAAAAGCAATACAACTCTGCCAGTGGTTTCATGGCACATAACGACCTGGCAAGTTGATGTCATCAACACAGAGTAAGACCCCTCCAAAAAGAAGAACTCCACATTCAGACCCATAGCCCCGGCTCAGATGGGAGACACCCAATAAGATAAAGGAACATCAAAAGAAACCCCAACAAGAAATAACTCTGATTATTCCCTTAAAAAATAGATTTGCACCTCTCAGCTTATCACCGTTGTTGGGTTACACACAGCCATCGGGTGGCACTACTCTGCTCTAGCCCCACAGGGAGTGGGGGGAATCTATAAATAGGGGGGAAAATAAATACAGGTGCTCGGCCAGCTGCTATCTCTTAGCCATATAGCCTCCGGCCGGGGCTGACACAGTCAAGACTCAAAGAACCTTCCTTTGCCGAAGGAGAAACTCATTCAAGCAACACCGACAGACGACCGATTAGGTGACTGGAAACATAATAATGAACAAACCCCGTTGTTCTGCCTGAAGTCTGCAGACCGCTCCGCATGTTGCTGGCGGCCACAGTGGGCAACAGAAGACAATCTCCAACCTTATTCCTTGGCTAGCAGAGGAAGGCCCGAGTTTCTGCAGGAACTCGCTTCAGGGAACTCGAAGACCACCAGATGATTCCTAAATATTGATTAACAAAGACGTTGTTTATCCCCAGAGCCCGATGAAACTCCTCAGAGTTTCATGCTGTTGACTGTTGAGAATTAGGAGCCGAGCCACTTGTGCCGAGAGCCGAACATACCAGAATCCGCATTTAGCCGCTGCCACCGAGCCGATAAGAGGTGAATGCCAGGAGCTTCCCACCGCTGCTAGCCAGATTAGTGATCCTTTGTTAGCCTGCTGGCTAACACTCCCTGGATACACCCCCTTTCTTCATCGACGTGCAGCAATTCGGAGGACTTTAAACGTTCATAAGGTCTGTTTGGGCAGAGGCTAATTAGTTTAGGATTAACTAATTTTAAAGGTTTCCTTTTTATGTCTGCATTCAATCCATAAAGCAGAAGATAGAATTTCACATATCTGGAACAATTCCAGCAACGCCCTTAGACGAAGAATATAGCAGAATCAGATCATTCAAAAGGTTTGTTAAAACTGTCTGTGCTGAAAGGTCAATTCGATTTCTAAATAATTTATGTTTTTTTTTGTATGAATTGAAGCACCTTTTTATTAGAAATGAACGTAACATCAATAAGAAAGGTCAGAGGGTTAATATTTTGAACTTGTTTTCTATTGTGAACTCACTGCTCTGTCCTCAAACTGAGATAAAGACATTAGACTCAGCTCTCAAAGTATCAGCTGAGACACACAGTGGACGCTAACCAGCTGGAACACACAGAGAGCAAGATAAATCAGTTGATGCAAAAGACAGCACATATTACCAAGATGAATCACATATTAGGAAACAGAGATTCAATCCATCCACAACATCATTATCCATCACATCGTAGCCACCATTATACAGGTCCTTCTCTGACGCCCTTCCAACCCAAGTGAATAGAGGCGTCCTTTTTTTATGGAAAAATTCCTACTCCTGTATTGCCATGGAAACGACCCTCGGAGCACTGAATGTCCTGACGTGTCCTAGTATTGAGCCTGTCCTATCAGACGAAGACGCCTGGGAGTCTACCAACTCCTGTGAGAAGAAAGGTCTACAGATATGATAGTACTAATGTTGACTAAATCTATAAAAAGGCTTGGTTGGTTGTTGGGAGCAGGTCAGCTGTTGCATGGATCCCGGCTATACTGTGAGATCCTGTTCCTCCCTGTTTGTACAAACAAGTCCTATTAAACCTCCAAGAAATGAAGGAATCTTTCTAACCCCTTTATTTAAAATGTTTTTTCCGACTACATTTTTTGCCGCTCTCAACATGGATTTCTGTGGGAATTGGGGACATTGAGGAGCTCAAATCAGTCAAATGGCCTAGAATCAGGAGGACCAGCCTCTCTGGCTCCTGGACCGCTGTAGATTTTGCGCAGGGGGGTACTTTGGGCTACTTGGCTGACCCCCCTCCCACCTGGAATTTAAGAATCACGGGTCAGTTGATTCCTTCCATAATATTAAATTAATTGAATTAGTCTCTGATCTGATACAGTCGACCGTAAAATTCAAAGAAATATGGCCATACATATTAAAGTACGTTCGTTTATGGGTACACAAATAAAATTGCTTCCTTTTCGGGAAGTCTTAAAAAAGCTGAGCTATAAAAGTAATGATGAAACGTATAAAAACAAAATTTCAGTCAACAATTAACAGAAAAGCTTACTTACTGGACATTTCGAGTGATAAACTTGCTCCGTCTCGATAAAAAACATCCTTTTCAATCCATAAGGGTCTTAAATTTCCTTTTGAAATCCGTTTATTGGCGTCTTACCTGACATTAGAGAAAGGTTATACCTTTTAATTTGTTTTTTTAACAAAAACAAAATATGTAAAGGTCTGTTTTAAAATGAGTTGTTCTAACCAATCAAAGCTCAGAGCTGTGAAGCAAGACAGAGTGACGACTGCAGCTGTGCAGGGAGAGCTTAAAATCTAAATAAAATAATTAAAAAATAGTAAATAAATAAAAAATAGGAATACAAATTTTATAATAATAAAAGAATAGAAAAATACATTCTGCGGAAAGAGAAATAGAGGCATATTTTGCTTCCAGGGAGCTGAAAGAATAGCTTTAGTCTGATTTTGGCTGGGAAAATAGAAGGTCTGGTTGTTTGACCCATTTAGACAATGGGTCAACAGAGTTCGTCTTTTGCTGGTGAAAGCTGTGATTTTTTTCCCTCTGCATTGAACGCTGTGTTTGAAAGACTTCTAGCGGAACTAAAGTTGGTTCCATGTTTTCAGTCCTGCCTGGTTTGTAATGGACTTATCTGTGACTATGTCTGGAGCGCTTTAAAGTGAGTGATGAAACATGCTAAAAACATGCTAGAAATTGCCAAGAACAATGTGTGGGGTTACCTGTTTAACAATTGGTCTGCTGACTTTTCTGTAATTTTTTAGCATGCTGAGTTTGGCTTTTATTAAGCAATGATTGCCGTTAGCGCTAATGCTAATACTGATGTTAATACGCTAACGCTGTACTGCAGCTCCTATGGAGAGGCGGTTGAGTTTCTGTCTGGACTGCATCTGGACACTTTTGTGCACAGGTTTGGAGTGCACATTGTTCAAAGACTGGCTATGATGAGCCTGCCAAGACCAGCATCAATAAGCCTGTTTGGCTTTTGCCTTCGTGAATAGAGGCTTTGAGATGTCTCTCACAAATGTTGATTTCCTCTAACTAAAGAAGTAGCAGAGATTATTTTTTTCTGATAAACTAATGTGTGCTGCTTCCCTTGTGAATAGAGGCATCCAGAATCACCAAGTTGTTCCTATGGCTAAACAAGTAGCAGAGATGAAGTTTACAGTTTTTAATACTGTTGTTGGAAGATGAATAAACGGCTGAGTGACCGTTTCCATATGTTTAAGGCTTTTTGTACCCATAACTAAGATGGCAGAATGTTATGAGCAGCCAGTCGCACCTCTAAGTGACAGGTTAGAGGTTCCTGTTAATTTTTAGTTTGCAGGCAGATCATGAGGAGTTCTGTAAGGAAATTATGGTCAACAGGAAAATGCAGGTTTTTTTATTTATTTGAAATGTCATACAATCATTTTCTGTCCAAACAATGCAGGACTGTGTTTAGAGTGTTTGTGACTGAGTGAGAGTTAGGATTGCAATTTTTGTGTTCTGTTTCCACGGTAAGTTGTCTTTGGAGATTTTTTTGTTTCTTGTGAGCTTTTTAGTTCTTTTATTTGTACCTTTTTATGCCTGTGTTGGCTTTTGTTTGTGTTATTAAATTTACCTTTCTAAAACATCAAGTCTGCATCCTTGGGTCCCACTGTCTCACTACCCCACCTCAAACCCTGCCATGTTTAAAGAAGCAACAGTGCCACAATTCAGTCTCTGTTCTCCTTAATGTAGCTGATATAATTGAGTGTACAAAAATTTAACATTTACCTAGATTTATACTGTTTTTACACTCACTGGGAAAATGAATATTAAAAAAATAAATAAATAAAGGCAGCATGGATAAAATTATGGACTTACAGTTAAAGACTTTTGACAAGTTATAAATAGGAATGTGTAAGTCTATCAAATGCACGGACCTTATTGATAGCTGTTTATGCTTTAAAATAGTTAGAAGCCCAATATTAAATGTAAATGTCACTTCACTGCTCCAGTTCAGCTGGCCCAGGTAACAGGTTTTGAGTTCAATGAGAGCTTAACTTCATTAAAAAGTTATGTGTGGAATCGTGAGGAATCATGGAAATGTAAACGTATTACCATTGTTTTAGTATTATTTCATGAGACAAGAATGTATATAGAATATTATGCAACCTTCGTATTGATATGTAAGCTGGTATTTACATTTAAGATACATAAACTTGTTTTACCAAAAATCTACATTTTGGCACGAGACCTGATCATGATATAAATAATACTGAATGGTGCCCCATACAGAAGCCTTTTATTTAATTATAAGCTTAGGTGTGACATATCAGTCAGAACTGTTTTCATTGTCACTAGCAGTAAAGGTCAATTTACAGCATGAGGAACTTTTCTTGGAGTCAAGTGCAATAATAAATAACCAAAAATAGTTTAAAAAGATACAATGAATACATAAATACCATACAAAATAATATAATAAAGAATAATAAGAAGATAAAAACAGATATGATAAAAAATGGCACCTATTTCATCTAACTATTATTATTATGCTTGATATGTTTCTTTTTAACATGGCGCCCGCTCTGTAGGTGTGGTCAAACGTTTGACTCCACCCGTGTTGCGCCCCGCCCCGATCTGCATACTGCAGTCAGGGGTAGTTGCAATACCTCCACGTCCACTCCAGACTGAAGAATTCTCAAAGTAGTAAACTCTTTTCTTTTCTTAATCTGTGTGGAGCCAGGCTTGTTTTTCTAATTTGACTAACTGTCCTCGACGAATTCACCAAAACAGAAGATAGGTAATCAAAGCCTAATTACATAAGAAATATTCAGTCACAGAAAAGATTAGGGCTTTGGGGACAAAAAGCTAAAAGACTTACCGCTGAAAGTAGCTTGCTTCCACCAGATAATAAATTACAGCCACCTTTTTTTCTCAATGTTTAAAGTTAAATCTCTGGTTTTAAGTAAATTGGAATTACCAAAATATGTTTTTTTTTGGTGTAACTTTGTAAAATTTGTAGACAGCCTCACTCATATACACATAATCATTGTAGAAACTGATTACTATTTCGCCAAGCCCTATTTCACTGGGTGTTATCGAGAAAGCATTAAGTTAATTCAAGGTGCCATTAAATTATGGACTGATTAAGATCCCAAGAGTTCCCTAACTTAGATGTAGCAAGTTTTGATCCCAGAGACACGTGGTTATCACTTTTGTCTTATTCCATGGTGCTTCATCACGTTAAATGAAATTCAATTGTGTAAAACCAAATTCCTCTTGGGTTGTTGGGCAAGGTTACACATGGATAGTTTGATCTCAGCCTTTATTCATGATAATGTTCTCAGACATGAAAAGTGAAACAGTCAAGCTGGTGTCCTCTTGGAAAAGTATAGCTATGACTGCAAATCAGCTTCAAAGAAAATTCGAAGGACAGGCTTGCTTAGTTTTTGTTCAGTCTCGTCACCTCACAGCCAAGGTCTGTCCAGTCAGTTTCTAAATTAAAGTTGACACTTGTAAACTAATAAAGTTTATATATTCTAATTAAAAAGTTTTCTGGTACTTGTGCGTTTCTCTGATCAGAAGCACAAATCTAGTTCAACCTGTACAACATTTTGTCCATTGTGTAAATCAGAGTAGGAACTTGTCATTCGTTCAGTCAATTATTTTCCAAACATTTATCTACTGTTTTTGGACATTCTCTTTTGCTTATGTCATGTCATTCAAATTACAATACTTATGAAAGCTGAATAGTAATTCCCTATTAAACTGACACTCCTCATTTCATTGGGTGAGTCATTACAAACACAAATGTTGAACAAGATGTCCAAATCTATCAAAATTATTCAATGCATTTCCTTATTATTTTTCCTTGAAAATGTCTCTCAGATTAAGCAAGTTCTCTCCCGTGAACCTTTTCACTGATGAAGACTGTAGACAGACAGACAGACAGACAGACAGACAGACAGACAGACAAGGCAATTCAGTTTAAACAATTCTCCGGCGCAGAAGTAAAACTAATTCTTGTGATATCACGACAACAAGCCTACAAGGATAAGTAACAGCATTTTAGAGACAAAAACAAACTTACAAACTTTCCATGTCCCAAGTCATCCAATGACACTTGAACTGACATGGAAATAAATTATGTATAAGTAGAATTAAAACATGTAAATAAATAAGACAGAGATACATTTTTGTTAACTCTAGAGTAATATCCCTTTTGCTCTGGTTTAAAAGTCTAATGGCAGAAGGAATAAAACATTTGGCATACCTATTTGTTGTCCTAGCTGGTACAATAAAACTACTTCATGAGGGCATCATGAATTCGGAGGACAGGATGTGTCCATGTTGGGAAGTTATTCTGTAACCAATAACGAACACTTGGAGCTGAAAAACACAGGGTATCTGCAGGGTCTCCGAATTTAAAATGTATTAAATGAAATATTAAAAGTTGATAAACTAATTTAAAGAAAATTAAGTCCTTAACAATTTTTTATTGAAAAGTCTTAAATTGATGAAGTAAAGTCTTAAATTTGGTCAGTATTGACGTAAAAATGGACGCATGTAAACTAATAAAATTAAATAATTTTTAGATTTTTTATGCCTACTGTTTGCTCGGGTCTCCGTACCAGGTGAAATCACATATAGTCTTGACATCACAGAAGTGATGTAACCCTGCAATTCATAATGAAGTGTACACCGATACATTATATAAGAAAATGGGGAAATGTAAATTTGCTGATTCTTTGCTTGAAGTGGAAGATTTTCAAAAAATGTGGCCGAAGCCTGTGGCTGAAAACAACCAGGAGGCTTACTGTGAAATTTGTAAAAAGGTCAGTGTTGCCTCAACCAATATCAACACATTCAAATTCCACATGAAAGGAGCTATCCACAAACTTGCTGCTATTAGCAGCCAGTTACATTTGCAGCGACTAATCGGCAGCTTTTGTTCGAAAGCTACTGCGACAGGGGGACAGTTGTGGCACCTTCGGCACCTTCGGCACCAGAAACACCTGCAAGTACACATTCTCCAACCCGACCACCTCCAAAGCAATGATTCGGCCCTGTTGTCTGCCGTATTTGACCTCAGAGTGGTGCCGGTAGGCACAACCAACGTAGCAAGCTGAGGTGTGAGGGAATGACTGGAAATTTCCAGGTTATACTTTCTGTTTTGTCTTTTGCAAAAACATTCACTTGTGGAAAGTTTAAAACGAGATACATTTTGAGGTCTAGATTAGCAGTCTATTTTAAGCAGCACCTTTTGAACAGAACCAACAAAGCTGGATGTCATAAAATAAGAAGCTTGATGTTCACGTTCGTTTCTGGCAAGATGACTGTGTTCAGTCTAGATATTTTGGGGTCAAATTTCATGGGACAAAAGAAAAGGCGAGGATCTACCTAATAACATCCAAGTAGTGGACGGACGAATTCACTGCATTCGCTGGGTCTACCTGCAAATGGAGAGTAGAGAGCCCTTCATCTGAGGGTAAGGGTACAGGTCAGGTTTGGTCTGCTATTTTGTCTGTTTCCATTGAAAAAGTGGCCTATATGTACCAGTCCATGTATAGCCCCCCTTCATTTATAAGTCCATAGGATGGTCTCATATGGTCATCATCCCACCTTATTGTACATGCACTTAAACATTGCTGTAGGCTTTTTATAAAGAAGATTTCAAAAACCAAGCATGAGCTCGTAGCTTGACTCCATTGCTGTTAAGGTTTATTCTGCAACATTTCTTCCTGCTCTAGTGTAACGTCATAGTATACTTTTAGGTTTAACTTTGCCCACCTAGTGAGAGTCCAGCTGACGGTGGAAACCCTCTCCTGAAAACAGAGGACTTTAAAATAGCTTAATGTCCAGGACATACAAGTTCCCTACTACTCAGTGGAAACGAGACGGAAGTGACACACTTTTGCAGGTTATCCAAAAAAGATATTGAGAAATGGACATGAAAAAAAACTTTAAGAACATGATTGGGAGACAGCACCCTCCACTGAGTGTGTTTGCAAGTGTTATGGTGGTTAATACTCTAATGGTTTAATGGGGCCAATACAAACACCACAAAAATGGATACATTTGACTTCTCTGCCAGAAATGCAAAGCAAGAACCAAGTTCCTTCTGGTCATCCTTCACAAGAACTAAGGTACAGAACCCCAGGAAGAAAAGTCCCATATGTAGATACAGTACATAGCAGATCCTACTGTATGGTTTGCCTGATCAGGAACTTTCAGTTGTAGTCACCTATTTGGCACCCAGCGTTCCACATTTCCTGGGGATTGAAATTGGAAGAGTCAGTTCGGAAGCCAGTGGGATAAACCCTGGTCAGCTGCTGGGAATTATGGTGCACAAACTCTGCTCCTGGAAAAGAAAGGAGTAAGTGTATTTTGTACAGGCTTCAACGATACATTTTTAAAATGGATAGATGGAACTAACCAGCCTCTCGTAGGTGTTTGCGGGCTTTGGACTCTGTGAAGGAGGCCACCTCATAGAACTTGGAGTGGATGCGGGCATGTTTGAAGCTTCTGAAGTGGACACTCTTGCAATAGACCACACACTCTGATAGTTCCTTAGACAAACGCTTCTTTGACTTCTGTAAACATACAGAAACAAATGATAGAAATACAACTGTAACAACCTGATAAGTAGGAAAGAAATCACAGCTCACTTAAACTTTGAAAAGAAAACATGTAACAGCAGTGAGAAAAATATATGGCTCGCAATCACAGCATTGCAAACAACGGGATACCTTTACAGGTAAAAAGGAGGAGCTGTCATTGATGTTCTCACCACGTTTAAAATGTCAGGTGTTAGAAACTTAAATAAATCCTTTCCAAGCTTTCCACAATGTGAAAGATTTATAGTACAATTCAATAACAGGCAAATCGGAGGGACATTTTCAACTAACAACAGGGACCCAACTGCAGTTATTGTGGACGAAAAGGGCTTCCCATATATTCAATCCACGTTGGCAGTCCCAAGATGAAACTGCCGTAAAACAAAAAGAAGACGAAGAGAAGTCCCAAACAGAGGTTTCTTCTTCATGTAATGTATGTATTGCTTATTCTGCGTCCAAATTGTACTTGTTAAAAAGCAAGCACCTGCCTCTATCCTCTCTTGGCTAGTGTCGTAACTCATATTTTTTGGGGCTACTTTATATAACAGTCTCGTATTAAATATGTTTATATAATCTTTAGTTAGTATTCAGAAAGTAAAAGTCTGTTTTAATTAGCTTGCATGATGGTAAAGATATGTTTGTCAGTATTGTTTATGGGGGTAAGCTTTTAAGTCGTAAAACTCTAGGCTAAAGTTTATTGCATGTTGTAAAAGCAGGATGTTTAGATAAAAAACAGATCTGGGAGGACGGCCATAAACTATAAGCTATAACTCAGGGAGACCTTGGTAATAAAAAGTCTGGTGGGAGGAGAATAAGTCATGTGAATACTTTTCTTTGTTCTTCTTTAATAAAAATGGTACAACCCCGTAGACGATGGTTCAGTTCTGACTGAACCCCATCTGCAGGTGCGTACAAGTGTGAAACAGAAATTCTGTGTCTGTGCATATTTACTCTCTCTGTCTCTCAGCTCTGACTTTTATTGTGGAAATCTTCCCGCCGGGGTTTGAATGTTGGCGCCCCATACACTCTCCGGAAGCGAGTGGCCGATCGCATGGTAACTAGGAGCCAACACTAGCCTGGTTGATTTATTAGTAATGATAACATTTAAGAACAATTACCTAAGACTAATCTGAGTGCCTGACCATTGCTTAAACCTAATAATTCCTCTCATTTTAATCAGCCAGAGTAACTGGAGCTGAGCAAAGTTCCTTGCAGCTCTGAGCGTTAACTTAGCGTGTTACGCTAAGCTACAGCAGACAGCTGCAATTGAGAATGGCTATCCAGGAAAATAAATGTTAAAGCACCAGCCAATGAAAATGCAGGTCTCACACAATGACTCTGATTGGGTGATGATCTTGTTCAGTGGATTAATGCTCTTTTGAAATATATACTGTAAGCCATTGGTAAAAGAACCTTTATGTTTATGATTATGATTAAAATTTAATGAAATAAAAAAATGGCTGAAAAATAACATTTCTTTTAAAATCTTTTTTTACACTTAAACACATTTTTATATTAATGAATGCATTTTCAAAGAAATATTTAGAATTCTTTCATAACAATAAGCTTATAAATTGAGTTTTTGTTACAATTTCTCTGTCACATTATATATTTGTCTAATATTTATTAATGTATACATTTATATCATAGGTTTTATTTAATAATTTAATTTTGAGCACTTTGCTGTATAAATTTACATGCCAATTTTGCAAATGTTCTCCTATTATATCAAAATTGTAGTCATGTACAGTCTTTTCTGTATACATATTCTTTTTCAGTACAATAAAATCGTGAAAAATATACTCTAATTACATAATATACTCTAATTGAATTTAAATTTAAACTTTAATTACAAAAGAATCTCTAACAGTATATTTTCAGAAAGCAAAAATGTAGAAAAATAAACCTTTATATTTTCCCTTGGTAAATTATTTTCACAACACCTTACCCAAAAACAAGTAATTCTATGCAGTTGCAACAAATCAACATTTTATTTTATTGATTTAGTCTAGGGCGAACAGAACCCGAGAGGACGTCAGACACCGTTTCCCCTCAGTTCAACAGAATTCACAGTTGCCGTTGGGCGCGTGCGGCTGTAGCTTAAACAGCTCTGGATGGGGGAACTCATGATAACGTAACACCGGTACAATACTTTCATCTTATCCATGTGTTTTTTTTCCCCATTGTCATACTTCATCTGGAAGCCGACGTGTTCCCAAACAGGGGACTTTAATTACAAAGGAGGGTATTCAAACTCATGCTCTCTTAAGTACCTGGCCATAATGAGAGTAGAAACTCGGTACGAAAGTGTGTCCTGGACCGGCAGCTTGAAAAACTCACGTAAGATTGTTCAAGTTATGTGAGTATTTATGTCACAAAATTCTACAGTCTGATGTCCAGACTTCCAACTTTAATCACTCTCATGGCATTAGTTTTCTTTATTATGCCACTAAATATGCTGTGTACTAACATTTACATAAGTTGACTGTTATTTCAGTCCTAACACATGATAGCGTGAACCCATCGTGAGTGGAAGTGATACCCCACTGCAATGCCAAGAAGCGTGCTGCCAGGGTTTCTGTCATTGGTGCGAGTGCGTCAGAGTACCTCTGTATGCATGCCTGCCTCCTTGCCTGCTTTCACATGTAAGCCAATCTGTGAGGGCCTCCCTTTCCTTCACCACCACTGTCACCTTCACCTGTCTATAACAGAGAGACTGTGGCTCAAGAGACAGACACATAAACTCTTAGCAGGGTCACTGTCCAAGTTGACTGGGCTCGCCTCTGCTTGTACTGACATAAGTAAGCCAGTGTCAGTTTGTGTTTTTTTTTTTCATAATTCTTTTTACCAAACATGACTCTAAGTCTTAAGTGTGCTTGTGTCTGCTGAAAAAGACAGACCCATTTATATGAAGCTTACAAAAAAAAAACACACACTGTACTTTCAGTGAGTTTGGGGTTCAAGGAAGCACCATTGTATGCACTAAAGAACTGAATATTACATGTGGCATAAATGGAACTATAAATGTCTACTCATTTTCAAATTGTTCTTTAGTCAACTGAATCACTAAAATATGTTTAGGAAGCCTACATAATTTAATAGAGATGTATGTCCCAACCAAAACAAACAGGGATGATTAGTGACTAGTCAAAGTATGTTGTGTCCCTTTCAGCAAGAAAAAACCTTTACCCGACCAAACATAGTCTCAGCTGTAGATGCCGTTTAAGGTAATCAAATGCAACAGATTAAGGGGTCAATTTTTGTTGTTGCTGTCAGAGTTTTATTCTTAGCTTGTCAGTGTTCCATACATCCATTATGTATGCCACTTATCCTTTGAAGTTAGTTGGTGCCTATCTCCAGCAGTCACTGGGAGAAGAGGCAGGGTTGCCAGTCCATTACAGGGGAACACACAGGGCAGCGCAAACAACCATGCGCATAAACACACCTAAGTGCAATTTAGAGAGACCAATTAATGTAAATATCACATTTTTGAACTATGGGAGGAAGGCAGAGTAAACAGAGAGAACTCGCCCATACACAGGGAGAACACGCAAACTCCATGTGCGATTAGAACTCAGGTCCTTCTTGCTGCAAAGCAACTGTGCTCTGTGCATCCCCTTGTCAGTGTTCCTTATATTGAAAATACTGTCACACGTCATAAGACAGAGTATTGGTTATTCTGCATCTGAGGGCCACCAGGGTGCAAAATGGTAACTTTATGCAAGGGCCTGTCTTTGTTCTCTGCCTTCCAAACCTTTTTTTTAATTTTTCATGAAAAGATAGAGGAGGAGCCGTCCAGTAGCATAGTGGTCACTGTTTCCTTGCAAGAAGAATACAGGTTTCAAATCCTAACAGCCTCAGAGGTCTTTCTGTTTAAGGTTGCGTGTTCACTCCACGCATATCTTGTTTCTCTTTGGGTACTTCAGCATCCGGCCACAGGCAACAAAATGACTTTTGGGTTGATTTTTTACTTCAAAATACCCATAGGTATGAATGTATTTCTTTCCTTTTCTTGCCCGGTGACCAATGGAAATAATTACGTGTAACCAAACCCCACCCATATTTATTTACAAAAGCAGAGATTATGACAGACCCACATTAAACTAAACTAACTTTCTTGGCATGGATTGCTTTTTTTTTTCTTTTTTTTCCTGGTCCAATGTGTTTGGATATTATTAATAATATATTGTTCATAATTAAAGAAAACAAAAAGGCTTGCTTCAATCTAAAGCTTTCAATTTTTTTTTATTTTTTTTTTTCATTTTCTGCATTTTACTTTTTTTTGTTTATTCATTCATATACTCAAACATTTCTCTCTCATTTTGTGGTATTCCACTGGTTTCAGTGTTTTTAATTTGTAATATGTGAATTTGATAGATCTGGACTTTGACTAGGCATGACTATGCTTTGATGTGAATCATTCATTTGTAGCTCTAGCCCATTTTATCTATCCTACTGAAAGTTTAAAGTGTTCTACAGCCGGTTAACATATTTCTTCGAGGATTGTTCTGGATGTTCTGTAGCATGATGCATAAAGGCTAAATATAAATGAAAGCCACTGTTTTCAGATTTTCATTTGTATAAATTGTTAAAAACATATGTGATTTTGCTTTCACCTTACATTGCACTACTTTTTGTGAGTCTGCCACTTTAATTTCCCATAAGATCCATTGCGGTTTGGTGTTGGAACAAGAATATGTGGGAAATTCAAAGTTACAAATATGTTTACAAAAGAGGTGCCCAAATCCAGCCCTCGTGAGCCGTCAAGTATATTTTAGATGGATCCCTTCTCCAGGACACCTGAATCAAATGAATGGCTTGTTACTATGCCTCTGGAGAGCTGGATGACCGGTGAGGAAACTCAGCCATTTGATTCAGGTGTGTTGGAGCAGGGAGGCAGTTGCAGGATAATAGCTCTCAATGAATGGGCTTGTGCACCCCTGGTTTACAAGGTTTTACTTTTATACCTGTATATGGATAAAGTCAATATCCTACCTGGATATCAAAAAGCACGTTGAAGATTAGAGATCCCCTTAAACCACTGTTTAGAGCAATATATTAGACCGTATTTCTGTAAAAAATATATACTCATACAAAAATTATTTTAGCTTTTGGAGTAATTTTTGTGAAAAGATTTAGGGTCTGATTTATCATGATTCCTATTAATGACTACATTAATATGTATGCGGCAATATTTTTGCACATGTGTTTTGTCCTTCATTTGCGGGTGATCTACTGAGATTGCGTGAGCAACTCTTAACATGCAAAAGGAACAGGTTTCAAATTAGGACTTTGCCACCACTGCTGAGCCTAGTTTCTGCTTCTCCGACCACAAATTTGCACTCGGACGCAGACGTATTGACGGAGACGTTTTCCGTTTATAGTACTCCTCTCTTCCACTCCGTTCTCTATCGTTTTTTTCAGCGTTGCTCGACCAGGACAGCAGGGGGTGCTAAGTTTTCACGGCGTCTCTGGCTACTATCACACAGCGCTGTTTCTGTTTTTTTCTAGGCTTGTGAACGCATTTCTTCCTCAAGGAGCAATGAACGACAGAAATTACGTTTTGATTAAGCTGTAAAGCTTTTTACTAGAAGGGCGGATTACAGAATACTCTAGAAACACATGGAAACAAAACACAGCAGCCGTTGTTTGTTGTTTTCATACACCTCCTTATGTTCAGAATTGGCAAAAGAACACATTAGATAAGTTATCCTTTCCATATAACGCATGTAGTGGCCAATCGCTGCATTAACTACTGATTACAGCGACTATAGAGCCCCGTTCTGGCGTAGCGATCTCTAGCTGTTACTGAAACTGACCAATCAGATGCATACGCTATACGTCGATGGAGACGGATTGTGAAAATTTGGGTCTCTACTCCGTGCGTCCTTGCATTGGGGACAGAGAGTCCTTGCGTTGACGGATAATGGCGTTGCTTCAATCCGTCTCCATCAAACGCAGAAGCATAAACTAGGCTTTAGCTGTGCCACGGCTAGAGATGAGGAATATGCGCATGGATTCATAGATCAGATTAGATTTTTATGGCCATTGAACCACAGGCACAACGAAATGAAGTTTATGGTATAACCTCTCCAAGATCATATAACAAGCAACAAACAAACACAAACAGATCTGGGCTAATGAAGGGCATGCAGCCATCAAGTGGGGCTCCAATGGCAGATATGAAAGAAGGTTAACAATAAGTCAGGGTCTTTGGCAAAGAAAAAGGGGGAACAAACAACATGAATATCAAATCTCTGGCTGTTACAGAGTTAATTACTATTAGGTTAGAATGTTGTCAATTATATTTCTTCGTTTGTCAGTAAACTTAATCCGTGCAGTGTACATGCACTGCTCTCTGCTCCGCATCGTAATCCAGAGTCAGATTTATTAACACTGCAGCATGTCCAGAAGAAGGTCGCCAAGATGTCCATAATATACTAATGTTGTTAAAATGCACCACACATTTTCATGGTCTCTATTAAATGTCAAGTGTCAGTAGAAAAAAATCTTAACTTGAACATGTGTAATTTGAAATGTATGATTTTTTTTTTAATGTCATATATGTAGCCAATTGTAATTGTGGTATTGTACATGATTACTATTTTATTAATTGGAACCCAGGAAGATTATATTCACTCCGGTGGAAACCAATGAGAATCCATGAGGATCGTAACTCACCGTGCTCAGCGCGTCTTCAGCAGGTGGAGACGCACTGAGTGCATGGAGCGCTGAGTTGTGATGCGTCTTTGGGGGGAAAAAACAGGTTAATATTTACATAACCATCAGGTTTATGGCCATTAGAGTGTCAGTACTATTAGGTTAGAATGTGTGTGAAGGACATTTTTTGTTTGTCAGTAATAAATTTGTGTTGAATCTGGTGGCTCAAAGTTAAGACATCCCCTTCAGAAGCGGTATAAAATAGGTGCTAAAATAGCCGGTGCAAACATTTTGATGTTTGGTAAATAAAACTGCACCTGGAACGGCTAATTATTTGCCTCCCAATATTTTGTGTCTTCTGACAGAAACATCCATTTTGCATATTAAGCAATGGGAAAAGCGCTAAACGGATTGTGTGCATCTTGCTCCGGGTATAACAGGTATAATGGACATAATCAGGCCCTTAATCTCCACCAGATAGGAAGTGACATATCTTGAGGGACACCTGTTTATGGTTTGCGCTTGTTAAAACCGCAGCAAACCGCACAGCTTTGCGAAAATTAGGCTGTAGCTGATTTACTAACATTATGCAGAGAGCATTACTTCTGTTAAACCTGACACAAAAGAAACTTCGAGACACCACAAACTCTGAGGGGAATAGTAGTAGCCATGAAGAACAAAACATTGGTGAAATTAGAAATTTTGTGGCAGATAATGCTTTATTTAGAGGCATCCCCTTTGCCCCAATAGGGCCAGTATGGTACAGAATGGAACGGGTCAGCACGGTCTGGAACGGGTAGGTTGTGTTCCCATTACCATCTCAAAAGCTGACCCGGATCTATCATATGGGCAACCTAGGCACTTGCCCAGGGGCCCTCGAGCATAGAGGGGCCCTCTGCCGGCAGAATAGTTTTTTGCCGATACATAAGAAAAATCACACACAAGTGTTTAGTCTAAATTTTAATAATTATCCAATCAGAATAAAATAATGGTTGTTTACAAAAATGGACTCCCTTATATGTCAGTTTGTTGACTTGACAGGTAATGATTGGCAGCAGGCGGCAATGCACTGTGTAGATTGGCTAATGATAATGGTGAGTGGGGCTTAGCAGGTGGCTTCCATATATTGTATATGTAGTGGAACTGCGGGCAGAAAATGGACCTCTGTAGCATCAACGAAAAGCCCAGTGGGGCTGCAAAGAGAAAGAAGAAAAAGGAGGAAAAAGAAGCAGCTGCTATACAAAACGTTCTGCCAATTAGCAGGGTTAGTATTGTTGACAAATATGAACGAAATAACGAAAATTAGAGGCAAAAAAAACATGTACGTTAACTGAAATAAAATAAACATTTTAAACAAAACGACAGCGAACTGAAACTGTAATGAGTGTCCAAAAAACTAACTAAACAAACTGAATTTATTGAGAAAATGTCCTTAGTTTTCGTTTCATAAAGTGTCTCATAAAATCTCGAATAATTATTTATATGTTGCTCTCTGTCTGCGCATTGTCACTAGAAACAGATGCGATCACGTCTTGTGCCTTTTTGGTTGCACAAATCGCTTTGGTAAAACAAAAGAACGGGAAAGTTGGATACAATCCCATCGACTCGCCCCATTTCAAGGCAAATAAAAGACGTTTTTGGATTACAAGCTATCGTAAGAAGCGATTGAAACAATGATTAAACACGCAACAGTCTGTAGAAAGAATTTCATAACAGGTGAGCTACAAGCTAACATTGCTAACTGCAAACGCAAACAGGAGCCGGTGTTACACCGGAGCTGTGTAGCTGGTGTAGGTTTTATGCTCGTATCCGCTGTGTTGATGGGCAAATAATCCCTCTCTAGTTTTTGGTTGTTGGTAGTTTTTACTGGTTGTACTGCATTATCCCAACATGTCAGTCAAGTCGTCTGTGTTGCTGCAGTCCTCCTAGCGTCATATAAACAAAGGCTGAGAGAAAGCGCCACAGTCCATTTGGGATTACTTATTACTACAATATATGCAAAAATACTATCAGGCAAATATCACATTCATTGTAGTAAATGGAGGAATTGCAAACCCTCCTTCCCTGCTTCTTAAATTAATTTAAACAATACTACACTTCATTAAGTTGTCTAAAAACCTGGAAAAGTGCTACAATCATCTCACAGCAAATCAATGTAAACCTATTGTTTTAAGTCTTTTAAATGAGTTCTGCTCTGATTCTATTTTTCTTTCTTTCTCCATTGACAGCCCTCTAGCTCTCTTTTATTGTTCCCATGTCCTCCACAAGTTTGCATCTCTGTATATCCCCTGTATATCTGTTCTGTTCCAATTTTACATTTTCTAAGTAATAGAATATAAGCAAAATGAAGCATCATAGTACTCATGGTGACTTGGATTTTGTTTTTTTGTATTGCCAGTCACCGTTTTTATAGAACTGTAGAACCTGCATTAATTGTTGTGCTATTTTAATGTACAATTGCTGTTATTTTGTTTACAGAACTTTGAATGTTACTCTGCCATATATCTTTTATATTTGCCTGATTTGTTTGGTCGTTAATGTGGCCCATGTCAATACATAAAAAAAGAATAATTGTTTTCTGAGATTTTGTCATACATTTCTGTTTTTTTGTACTCCTGGTACACAACTTGTTTAACAAAAAGACAAACTAAAACTGAAACTAATAAAAACTAGACTGAAACTAAGCATTTTCAAAAAAACTAAAACTAAACTAAACTACCTAACAATTGGTAAAAACGAATTAAAACTAAATTAGAATTTAAAATCTCAAGTCAAAACTAAATAAAAACTAAAACGAGTTGAAAATGTAAAAATATTATAACCCCAGCCAATTAGTAGCTTTTCAAAAAAGCTAGAAATGAGAAGGAGAATTTTGAGCTAGCCAGCAGCAACGTTAGCTTGTTAGCATCGACTTCTACCAGCGATGCCCAGCCTGAGCTAGCGGCAGGCAACTAACCTTACCGGAGACAATGAATCAGTTATAAATAAAGAGCTAACAACACAAGGTAATGCCTAAATCTCAGAAAACCCTGCATATATGGGGATCATTTACAGAAAGCACCCGCAAGAGGATTTTATTGAACTTAGCCTTTCAAAATTGAGTGGCTAACTGCTATTGTATGTAAATAATTTAATATTGATTCAAATTAAATGAGCCACAAAATAGCATGCATCTACACACTACAAATGCCATTGTATATGAATGTAATTGAAGAATAAAACCTTTTTTATACATGAAATGTATAAAAAAAATGTATATCTCTTACCAGTGAAAACCTATCAATCATCTTAATATCATAATAATTCTCTTAACCACATAATAATCTCTCAGTCTTTGAAAGAAGTTAAAATCCACAGGTAGATGACCACCAAATGTTTAATCTCTAGTTTTTTGTTTAAAATCAATGTGCTAAATGCAGATTTCACTAAAAAATTCATTTGTTTTGTCCTCGGGGCTAACAAGGATATTAGAGGGCTACACACTTCTATCCAACAGAGTGTAAATGTTATGTGTGCCATTCCAATATTTTAGTCAGAATTATAAGTTATCTTATGCTTCAAAACCAACTTTTGTACTTGGCAAAACGAGCTGCATCACATCCTGTGGATATTTGACAGTAGGACTCGACCGTCAACAAGAGACACCACCGATAGAAAAGGAGACATGAGCAGTTAGAGGAAGAGAGAGAGATAGAGAAGGACGCAAAAAGACACAGGACAGTAGAAGAGACACAGAAAAGGAGTGAGACAGGACAGGAAAATCATTAAGTATTAGTGTGTTTGTGATTAGATTATGAAACTATCTTGGCATGCTTATGTATTTACATAAGTTGGTGTATAGTTATTGACAATTTTGTGAAATGTCTAAAAGGTGCTACTGGAGGGCAGCGGTGGGTGAGTGCCCTTAAACACATTATGCCCATGGGCCTCTGCAATAGTAGTCCGGCCCTGCTCAAAAGAACCATAGTGGACGAGGACGTGGGCGGGTTTAGCTTTACAAAAGCTCCAGCAAAATAAAGTCACAACAAAAGCTCCAGCAAAAAGCTTCTCTCTTCTGTTGTTGAAGATGACATTTTTGGAAAACAGAATTTTTTTTAACCAATGTACGACCTACACTTCCATAGCTCAGACTAACGTCAATCTAGCCATCTTGTTTTACAAGGATACTTTGCAGCTTGTTTTAACTTGGACATTAAATTCAAGTCAGCTTCAGGACAGGGTGATTGTAATAAAAGCGGGTTTTTGAAAATATTTTTTATCACTTGCAATTTCTTCTTACGAAAAAAAAAAATCAGGTACAAAAAAATTTATTAAAATCTGAAATCAGATTTGGTATATAAAAGAAAAAATACTTTTTAATACCAATAAAAAATATTTTTTTCGCATTTTAGAAAATATTTAACCTGCAAAATGCTCTTTAAAATGAAAGAAAATAGTGGGCCGGACATCTTTTAATTATTTTAATGCCTTTAATTAAAATTGAGTGTCTCTTTTAGGGATGACCTAAATTTATTCATTCATTCATCACAGTCCACTTCCTGATTTATATTTAATCAAGGGCTTAAACACTAATAAAACATTTTATACTGAGTAGATCAGCCAGTATTATTAGACTGTGTAATAAGCTGGTTGGGTCTAAGAGACAGAAACTGAACATATGAGCAAACCCACCTTCACTATGCGTCGGATACTCTCACGATGTAGAATCTCCTCATCTATTTCTGCTACCTCATCTTCATCGGTAACCTCTCCTGTCAGAGAGTCTTCCACAGTTCCATTGAGGCTTTCCTCTAAACCACCAATTTTCTTTGCCTTCAGAAGAATCTTCCCTTTAAGGTCCTAAAAAAAATGAAATAGTTACACATGAAATCTCTGGTGTTAATTGCAAACAATGTCTTAAATCTTTTTACTGAATTTAGAGGAAAAAGTTTAATAAGATGATGGGAAACTGTTAGGGGACCTGTTTCAAATGTAGTCAGGATCACATGGCTGAGGAAACTCACAAACTTCAAGGTGAAGTCAAGGGATTGCTGTTTGCTGTCACAACCTCTTTGTTTGTTACCACAGCAACAGATTTATAATCTCCTGGTGAATGAAGGAGTTTAATCTTTATTCAATTTAAATCTTAACTCTATAAATTCCATGCGTGTTCATTTTTACCAGAGAAGAGACGAAAGTAATTAATTTTCTTTTATTTTAATACAAGAAATCAATTACTGGTTCAGAGAGTTCCTTAAAACAGATCAAATATTTAGCTTACAGAGTGATATAAATTATCCACGTTATGGGTCACCCTACCAAGGAAGGACAATTTCCTTCTTTGGAACATCTCATTTTATAGCGTCCAACATGTTTACAATTAACATATCTGGGATCCTCCTCTTTGACTGTTTCAAATAAGATGTTTTCTGAGACACAAAAATGCAATCAAACATAAACTTAAGTCAGCAGGATCCTTATCCTGCTTAAACACACTACACATTTAATCAATGATAAAATGAACTGTGCTTTGGTATGTTTAGTCACTCACAAGAAATAGTATTACCGAAATGCTAGGTTCAATCAAAAGAACAGAATAGCTCATACATGGATCAATGACAGACCTATCTCCTCTGTAACTAGATTTTTAGCTGACCATTCTTTCTCACATCCTCCCATTGTCAATTGTATGGTTATGCTTTCTGCCTGTGCTTTCCTGCTCAATGTTCTGTTTTTCTGTGACCCAAACAAGAGCTGACTCTATACTTCACCACTACTAATATACTTCATGAACCTTGTAAAATCATGTATAATCCTGATTCTATGATAAAAGGATCCTGAAAGGTTATTCCCAAGAACTGATTTTTAATGACCCGACAAGCTTTATCACAACCTTGGTCACCTGCATGTCCACCAAGCTTGTATGTAAAAGTTGGATTAAACAAAATAAAGTTCAACTTACACAGCAAGTATAATTGCAAAAAAAATTTCTGTTTCAACTAGACTACACTATGCGGACGCACTATTCATGCACCATCTTGCTCCTACACTTTTTAATGTTTGGCCAAAGAAAATATAAACTGCAATTCACCATTTATGTTCTCAAAGAGAATCTCCCTTTATAGAGCCAGCTAGCTCACCTCAGGAGATGGTAGACCTACTGGAGCCCTTCCGTCCAATATGCCTTTAAGCAACTTGTCACCAAGAATGTGCTTGAGGTGTCGAGCCATAATTCTCTGCTGGTCAACGCTGCAGTGGTTCTCTATTGACAGGATCACCGGATATTCCGATACCTGGAGGAGTGAAAAGATGGGGCAATATAAAGTCAGTGCACTGAATAACGGGAGGGCAGAACCTTGGGTAGAAATTAATAGACCTGGCCCCCCCCTCAAATTAAATGGGCTGCTCGGTGGTGCAGTAGTTAGCACAGATGCTTTGCAGCAAGAAGGTTGTGGGTTCGTATCCCGGCCTAGGGTCTTTCTGCATGGAGTTTGCATGTTCTTCTCCAGGAAGGGGTGGGTTCCCTCCAGGTACTCCAGATTCCTCCCACAGTCCAAAAACATGACTGTCAGGTTAATTGATCACTGTAAATTGACCTTAGGTTGCATGGTTGTTTGTCCTGTCTGTCTCTATGTGGCCCTGTGATGGACTGGCGACCTGTCCAGGGTGTACCCCGCCTCTTGCCTGTTGACAGCTGGAGATAGGCACCAGCACCCCCGCGATCCATTAAGGATTAAGCGGTTAAGAAAATGGATGGCTTCATTAAATCTTTTTTTTTTTGTACTGCAGCCACTTTAAACTTATCTGAAGCTGCAACTTTTCTGACCATCTTTGCTCCATCTCCTGACCATGCACAATAACACAATTGGGCAGAAAAGAAAAATCACCTAATGATAATTTTAAGGGTATGTGCTTGAGCCATCAGTAAATATGAAATCAAGTTATCATAACAAAGGGAGACACAAAACTCTAATTTATCAAAACAGGAGCTGCATGGACACTTGGTCAAAAAGCAAACTTGGTAAAGCAGACTGACCCCATGGCTCAAAGGAAATGCTCCCACACTTATTTTGTAAACATCTCGAACTAATATAACTAATACAGTGGGAAAAAAAAAGTTATTTACAGTTTGTGCAAGTTGTCCCACCTGAAAAAAGATGAGACATCTGTAATTTTCATCAACTGTTGAGACGAATTATTGAAAAGATCCAGCAAATATCGTATCATTTTTACAGAATATATTCGTATAATGATGCAGAAAATACATTTTTAACCCCTACAAGCGAACAAGAATTACGGCCCTCAGACTTGTTCTATCCCCTAGTTACCTTTATTAATGGCACCAGTCATTATCTGTATAAAATACACCTGTCCACAAATTCAAAAAGTCAGACTCCAACCTCCAAGACCAGAGAACTGTGTGAAAAAAACAGGGACAAGATTGAACACCTGCACAAGTTAGTGAGCCAATCTACAATAGACAAGCATCTTGGGGAGAAGAGATCAAGACTTAGAGCAATTATTAGAAGATGGATTATTGACAATCTCCATCGACCTGGGGCTCGAGCAAGACCTCGCTTCGTAGGGTACATGTGATCGTAAGAATGTTGAAGAAACATCCCAGAACTACAAAGGGGGAACTGGTAAATGACCTGAAGAGAGCTGAGACCACAGTAACAGAGTTTACTATTAGTAAGACACCAAATTGTCATGGGTCAAGTCAAGTTTTTTACTCAAGCAAAAGTAAAAACGTAGTGAATATAAAACTACCTAAAATATAACAGTAAAAGTGATGTATGTTTTTTATGCTGTTAAAGATTAAAGCTTAAGCTGCACCACAGCACTACTACACCTCCCCCAAAAACCCTTTTACTAAAGGCCATGATGACTTTACTGTTATATGTCTTAATATTCAAAAATAAGGGATACGCTGTGTAATCTATTTCAGCTGCATATGTCCATCAACATTAATGCATTTTAGGCAATGCAATGCAAATACAGACATTTTCTGTAGTTCTTCACCGGGTTTACACACACCGCAGCAGCGATTTTGGCCCAATCTTTCATACAGATCTTCTACAGAGCATTCAGGTTTTGGGGCTGAGCAACACAGACTTCCAGCTCTCTCCAAAGATTTACTATTGGATTCAGGTCTGGAGACTGGCTAGACCACTCTAGGATGTTGAGATGCTTCCTTAGTTGCCCTGGTTGTGTGTTTCGAGTCATCATGCTGGTAGACCCAGCCACGACCCATCTTCATTGCTCTTACTGAGAGGAGATTTTTGGCCAAGATCTCACGATACATGGCCCCATCCATACTCCCCTCAACATGGTGCAGTAGTCCTGTCCCCTTTGCAGAAAAAAAGTATTCCCAGAGAAAGATGTTTCCACAGCCATGCTACACAGTTGGGATGATGTTCTTAGGATTGTACTCAAACTTCTTCTTTCTCCAAACACGGCAAGTGGAGTTTAGACCAAAAAGCTCCACTTTTGCCTCATCAAACCACATGACTTTCTCCAGTCCTCCCCTGGATCGCCCAGATGGTCATTGGCAAACTTCAGACAGGCCTTGACGTGCCCTGGCGTGAGCAGGGTGTCCTTCCATGCACTACTGGATTTTAATCCATGACATTGTGTGTTACTGATGGTTTTCTTTGAGACTGTGTTCCCAGCTCTAATCAGGTCATTGACCAGGTCCTTGCATGTCACTCCAGACCGAGGGAGAGTGACCGTCATCTTGAACTTCTTCCATTTTCTCAAATGTTAAGCCAACAGTTGTCGCCCCTCACCAAGCTGCTTGCCTATTTTCCTGTAGGCCATCCCAGCCTTGTGCACGTATGCAATTTTATCTGTAATGTACTTGCACAGATTTCTAGTTTTGGCCATTGTGGAGAGGTTGGAGTGTGTGGACAGGTGTCTTTTATATAGGTAAAGAGTCCAAACAGGTGCAGTTAATAAAGGTAATGAGTGGAGAACAGGAGGGCTTCTTAAAGGAGAACTAACAGGTCTGTGGGATCCTGAAGTCTTACTGGTTGATAGGCAATCAAATCCATCCATCCATCCATCCATCTTCTTAACCGCTTATCCAATTCAGGGTCACGGGGCAGCTGGAGCCTATCCCAGCAATTATCAGGCGTTAGGCAGGGTACACTCTGAACAGGACGCCAGTCTGTTGCAGGGCCAACACAGAGAGACGACAACCATTCACACTCACATTCATCCTGGGACAATTTAGAGTGATCAATTCACCTATCATGCATGTTTTTGGACTGTGGGAGGAAGCCGGAGTACCCGGGGAGAACCCACGCATACACGGGGAGAACATGCAAACTCCATGCAGAAAGACCCTGGGCCGGGATACGAACCCACGACCTTCTTGCTGCAAGGCAACAGCGCTAACCACTGCGCCACCGTGCAGCCTAGGCAATCAAATACTTATGCAATAACATGGAAATGAATTATTTAAAAATCATCCACTGTGATTTTCTGCATTTTTGTTTTAGATTATGTCTCTCACAGTTGAAGAGTACGTTTGATACAAATTACAGACCTTTGCAGTGTATCAAAGATTTGTTCTCCCCACTGTATAACAAACTGACTGACATTAATCTTGGGTTACCTATTAAAATACAGACAAAAGGTATTTTGGAGTGGGAATGAGAGTAACTCTAAAGTATCCATTAAAACCCTGTCCTGTGTCTTGCCTGGGTACTCCCACCAATGAATCTTAGTAGTTTCTAATCTCTCCTTACCTTTGAAGACCCTGTGTCATCTTTCCTGCTGCTGGCCTCTAGTCCTAAGTCTCCTCCCTGGCTATGATTTTTCCATTGTGACAATAAAAATATGAAAATGTGGAAAGCAAAATTTTTCAAAATAGAGTTAGGATGAGTAACAGTGAAATTCAGTTTTGCCAAAGTTACTGATTTCTGACTAGTGGTCACTCCTTCAAAAAGTAACTTAGTTACTTTACTGATTAGTGTATTTTAAAAGTAACCACGTTAGACAATAAGTTACTTTATTACTTTCATCAGCTGCCAATAACAGTCTCCACTGCCTCAACATAGAAACATAACCAGTTTTCCCAATACTAACTTTATTGGAAGTGCATTTTTAACAGTAAGGCCAGAAATATATTTGCTTACCTTTACATTGACATGAGAAAAAAGCTGTGGGCACGTACCTGCTAGCGCACAGCATGCACTACTGGAGAGTTCCACTAGGGGGCAGACTACAGAACTCAGACTTTATATAGGGTAGAATCAAAACAAATATAGCGACTGTAGAGGAGATTATGAGTGGTTTTATTTCCATATTATGACAGACAAAGATGGCAGCAGTGTTGTAGATGGTATGCAAGACTATTTTTGCTTGCTTTCCTACTGCGTTTGCTGCAGTGAAACATATATTATTTGCTTAAGAAAATTTCAAAAATAGTAACGCACAGTGGTTTGAACGAAAATACTTTAATCTGATTACAGGTATGGAATTAGTAATGTGTTAGATTAGTCGTTACTGAAAAAGTGGTCATTTTAGGAGTACCGCACAACAAAGTAACGTATTACCAGCATCACTGGTGAAGTTATTGTGGTAATTAGCCTGAAAGTCCCATTTGTGCAAAATATATATTTTTTTCAGCCATGTGTATTCTCCTGTATCCTTTGCAGTCTTTCCCTGACCCTTCTCCCCTGTCTTTAATATATATATATATATATATATATATATATATATATATATATATATATATATATATATATATATATATATATATCATTTTTTTCTCACATGTGAACAGCAATAGTTAGCACAAGTTCTAGATGTGAATAAAAGAACATGAACTGACTAGTATGGATGTAAATAAGCGACATTAGAATTGTTAACTAGCTTAACATGATACATTGACATGTAATAACTAGTCTTCATTTAGCTCCATTATCTGCAGGCATAACTATATAACTACATAACTTAACTTACAGCTTGTTCTGGAAGTTCTGTCAAGATTTTTTACCTTTTGCTGGCTCTGGATCAGTTGCTGAAGATGCTGCTCTGCTGAGCAGCCTTGTCTGTGATTCACTGCTGCCCGTTTGTGTATGCTTGAGGTGAATTTAAAGACGGGTAGGTAAAATAAGTTACCGCATATTAACAGATTACACATCTTAAAATAAGTGCAGGGGAAAAGAGGGCACTGACACAGAAGGTGCGGGGGACATGTCCCACAAGTACCCTGTGTCCGTTATGCCAATTTTCAGCACTGTAGATGCCCTAATGTGCCACAGGATGGAATATTTATGTAAAAATCAAGCACCACCCAACCTGACCACCTGCACTCATGAGGCAGGCCAGTTCAGTAGCCAGGCCCCCGGGAAATCTCCCCATCCTCCCGACGGTCAATCCGTCACTGGATGTGTCGATTGCTGCAACAGTGTCCTCACAGGTCTGATCTAGAACGCTGCTGCTCGCATCCTTACTAGAACCAGGAAAGTAGAGCACATCACCCCAGTTCTAAAGTCCCTCCCCTGGCTCCTTGTAGCTCAGATAATAGACTTTAAAATACTTATTCTAGTTTATAAATCACTAAACAGTTTAGCACCAAAGTATGTTGGAGATCTGCTGTCACTATACCAACCCAGCAGACCACTCAGGTCCTCCAACTCGAGCTTACTTAGCATTCCTAAAATTAGAACTAAACAAGGAGAGGCAGGTTTCAGCTTCTATGCTCCACAAATCTGGAACAAACTTCCAGAAGAATGCAAAAATGCTGAATCATTAGGCTCTTTTAAATCAAAGATTAAAACTCTACTATTCAGAGCTGCCTTTGAGCCCTAAATTGCGCTTTCACTAACACAATCACTATCTGATTCTCGTGGTTTAATTTTTATTCTTAGTTTTTCATTTCCTTTTTAATTTATTGTGTTTTATCTGTTTTTATTCTATATTGCATAAATGTGTTCCATACATCATCTTTTCTTATTGATTGTTTGTGTCTGTTTTTCTCTAATCATGCTTCTGTAACCACGTATTTGGTATCATTATCACTGAATCATGTAAAGCGCCTCGAATTGCCTTGTGTTGAAAGTGTGCTATAAAAGTAAAATTGCCTTGCCTTGCCTAGATGAGAAAAAAGTATAACATTTTGGTATAAATGCATCTTGTCTTGAGGGAAGAATGCTCAATTGCTGAGCATCCCAAGAACACCATACCCACGGCGAAGCATGGGGGTGGAAACATAATTTGGGGCTGCTTTTCTGCAAAGGGGACCTAACGGCTGATTCACATTGACGAAAAGATGAATGGGGCCATGTATCGTGAGATTTTGGGCAAAAACCTCTTTCCATCAGTAAGAGCATTGAATATAAAATGTAGCTTGATCTTCCAGTATGACAACGATTATAACCCCCCCCCCCAGCAATGAAATAGTGTCTACGTAAAAACTATGGTTGTAGAGTGTCTGTCTGTGTTGCTCTCCGATAGACTCGCGACCTGTCCAGGGTGTTCCCTGCCTCTTGCCAGATGATTGCTGGAGATAGGCACCAGCATAGGATATACAGCAGCATGGATAGATGGATGGATAGATGGATGGATAGATACTCCAAAATAATGCAGTAACTTGGTTTTGCAGACCACCAGTTGGATTGGTCCTTTGCACAGGTCCAATCGAGTACAATAATACCTGGTATGGCAGGCACAGACAGTAAAGGAAGTATTCATTCCCACAGACGCTACTAATGAGATGCCAATCAAAGTAAAAAAACAGAACAGTTTGCAATTGGAAGGTTTTTATCATAATCTACTCACTCAACTTTGCCGCTCAACCCCTCAAATAAGATTTCCTTAGAAATGTTCTACAATTTAGGGGAAACTTAAAAGATGTTCCAAAAGTATAAGATTACCATAAAACAATGCATTTCCTTAGCTAGAGATATTCCAAGGGGATTAACCATGTGTTTCTGAGTTTAATTGAATTTTTAGATTTTGGGAAAAAAAAGCTTGGGGCCCATGGTGTTTAGTCCTGGAAAGGGGATATCGTCAGGTGACGGAAAGAGAAATTTGGGGATCTCCTTAATCCAGTTTGTCATGTCTGCCGCTGAAACATAGTCTGAAGAGAGGACACAGTTAGTCTATTAAGATGACAGAGGTTGCTGAGGTGTTTAAAAAGCTCATCTGTGGCTGGGGGCCATGTGTAATTGAGATTTGTCCCAAGACATCGAGAACTCTGAAAAATTTGGACTGCTATGGATGTATGCCTCTTCAATGTAACATATAGGACATAGAAGACTGGGACAACAACAGTGGAGTAGCACACCAGGCTCCTTATCCCAGTTTTTAATAAAGTGGACCAAGTGAGCACACTTGTCAGCCTTCCAGGTAAAGCTTAGTCTTGGTATTGGCTAGGAGGCTACAACTGATTTTTAAACCTCAGATCTACTTTAACAGTATAGCTTTTGTTTAACCTAGAAACCATAACCCTGACAGTTAAACCAATTTTTACCATGTCAGAATTGCTTAGGGGGTCATGGGAGTTGGTTTTCCTAATTCAATGCATTTTGCTGATTCTGGAGAAGGTACACTGGAGAAGACTTTATTCACTGAAACATTTTGTAGGGTGTGTTGAAGGAGTACAGTGTACCAGAGCTTTTTTAAGGGGTAGCCCAAACTGAATCCAATCAATGTATGCTGGGTTCTGCCAGGGCTATCCCCTCTACCATGCCCGGTTTGTGGTACCAATAGACATGATCCCAATGAGAAATTATCAAGTGGATGGTGTTTGATTTGATATCCTTTGGGTCTCATCTGTGCTGTTTGGTGATACTATGGTTCTTCAAGCCCTTTAATGTGCACTAGAGCTTCAAGAAAGATTTGAAAAAGCCAGGACAGCCACTGTACCATTTACTGTAGTAGTAATAGTACTGTAGTACTGTAATCTTACTTTTCATCCATTTCTAGGATTAAAGGACTAATGTCAAAACAGGACCTTGAAACACTGATTCATACGTTCATCTTTAGTCTGACTGATTACTGCAACAGCGTCCTCACAGGTTTACCTAAAAAGTCAATCATACAGCTGCAGTTGATCCAGAACGCTGCTGCTCGCATCCTCACTAGAACCAGGAAAGTAGAGCACATCACCCTAGTTCTAAAGTCATTCTACTGGCTCCCTGTAGCTCAGATAATAGACTTTAAAATACTCCTATTAGTTTATAAATCACTAAATAGTTTAGCACCAAAGTATGTCGAAGACCTGTTCCCAGCAGACTCCTCAGGTCCTCCAACTGTGGTTTACTGTGGAGAGGCAGCTTTCTTCTTCTATGCTTCACAAATCTAGAACAAACTTTCAGACGACTGCAAAAATGTCGAATCGTTAGGCTCTTTTAAATCAAAGATTAAAACACTACTATTCAGAGCTTCCTTTGAGTCCTAAGTTGCACTTTTTATTCTTAATGTAAATGCTAAATGTTTTATCTCATTGGTTCTCATGTTTTGCTTTGTTCTTAAGCTATTTATTTGAAATGATTCTTATGTTTTCTCTGTTTTTAGTTTTCATACTCTTACATACTTTTTCTTTTATGCTTCAATTACTAAATGTTTTCTTTTAGTGATGCTGCTTTAACTTTTATACTTTTATCATGTATTTGGTTTCTTTATCATTGAATCATGTAAAGCGCCTTAAATTTCCTGGTCTTGAAAGTGTGCTATATAAATAAAATTGCCTTGCCTTGCCTTACTGTATGTGTTCATGACAGCGTGTATACTTTAACCTAGCTACACAAAAGGATACTCTTGTGCAACATAATTTCAGGTAACCAAATGTTAGCAACAAAGACAATAATTGACACAGATAATGCTACCTTGAAAGCATATTTTTCCACTGTTTTGACCACGTCCTTGAAGAGTATCTTGGAGGTGAAAGTATGTCCATGATAGACTATGGGCTCTCCGTTGGCACCATCCCAACAGTCTACTTCAACACACCGGCAGCCACGATTAAGAGCCCTAAAAGGTGAGGACAAATTCCCTTTTCATCCAATTGTTTATGTTGGGTCGTCAGAAAAAAAAAAAAAAACACTACAGCAGAGCTTATCTCTTCTGTTAATCCCAATATCAGAACAATGAAACAGAATTAATCAGTTTGGAAAATTTAGACATCAGAGCTTTCATTAAAAATGGGGACAATTAAGGTTAAATACAGGCAAGGTCACTGCAAATTAAAATTTTGTCTCAGCATATCACTGTTGTATATCACAGCATGTTGTTAAACTAGTGACACAACAGTGCAATTTACAAAAGGTTTCTTCATCCTTTACACATTCCAACTCTACATTTTGTACGATTAATGCAGAGCTACCTGATGTATCCTTCCACACTGCTTTGTCCTCTGAGCTGGTCCTCCATCAGATATGTATTATGGGAGGAAGATATGAAGTAATGGCACAGCGGCTGGCTCATGTCTTGAAATATGCCCCTGCACTGTGGGCTAAAGATAGAGCCTTCAGCTGAACCGAGGTACATCAAGAAGCCATCAAATGTCATAGCCTTCAGGAGCTTGGCTGGAATGCAACCGGAATTGATAAACTTAGTTTGTAAGACGAAGACATCACACATGTATTCCTGATTAAGTACCTGTGTCTGAGGGCTCATAGTGTTCAATGATCTCTTGAGCATGGAGTTGGACATCACCCTTCTCCAACTGCTCCTCTTTCAGAAAGTTCTCTAGGTCACTATGGGATAACTTCTGGCCATCAGATGAGTACTCCTGAAAGATTTTTAAAATATCTTCTCTCTGAGTCAACATCTTGTAGAACAAGACAAACTCATCACCTTCAAGGGCACCGGTCTGTGATTTATCTGCCATCTGATGCAAAAGAGAAAAAATGATCAGTGGTGGGTCTGCAATGACTGTCAAATCCAAGCATCTTTTATAAAAAGGCTCCCACTGTGAACAGACGATGAGCATGGTGTTCATTCATGTCCACATTCATCATTCTCAGGAGATCTCGGACTTCCTTGAAGTTCATCCTGCCATCGTTATTCTTGTCAGCCTTCTTGAACCAGTCACCTATCCATCTAGGAATAGTGCTTAAGGAAGCAACAGTCTAATGTGTTTTTTTTCTTTCACAAATAGGGTAAATTTTATGCCAAACTATAAGAAGCAAGTCTTGGGCTTTATATCTTGGCTATGTGTGGAGATGCACAATGGAAATGTACAAAAATTATTGAAATGCTTGTCTTTAAACACACACAGGAATTTGATGACACCCTATTCACTTTATAGATATTCTAACTCTTAGTTGTTTGAAACTTCATCCATCTAACCATTCTTATAGGAGGATATTTGTAAGGTCAAGCACTGATACAAGACTCAAAAGCCTAACTCTCCCACTCATCTTTAATTCAACCCAAAGGTGTTCTGTTTGGTTGAGGTCAGAACTCTGCACAGGCAAGCTACTTTCTTCCACAACAAACACAATGATCATTTCATTTTAGACCTTGTGTCCTACACTGGTTCATACCTGTGTTAAAGAGGAAGGAGCCATTTCAAAAACTGTGCCCACATAGTCAGGAGCATGAAATTGACCCATTCAGACAGGAGCATGAAATATGCCCATCCCTGCGCAGCTCCCCCCAAATGCAAAATAACCAATATCATTCAACTGACAATTTCCAAGAAATAAAGTGACTTGGACATTCTCGGTGTCTCACTCGCTCCAATGAGAGGTATCAGGGCCTGTGTCATGTTTGTTGTTTTTCTAAGCTTTTTTGTGTTTTAAGGCACTTTTCTTATACTTTCAGTTTTAAAGTTTGTACATGGCTTAGTGCCGACCTTTCTAAAGGCTCGTTGAAGATATTTACTGTTGTTGCCTACAAAAGTTGTCAAGAGTCTCTTGAGGAGTTGTTTCGGCACTGACCAGTCCCATTGTAAATGTGCTGCAACAGTTTGTCCGAGTAAGTAACAGTAACAAAGAAAGGTGGAGCGTAGCTGGACAGAACCTCAGGTCAACAGTTCAAAATGTGTTGGTATGCTTGAACGTTTTTATTTCCTTCTTTACTGGAAACAAGGGGCTGCGAATGATCCCTGGAACTTACTCTCACGGTGTAATTCCCCTACACCAAACTTTACATTTTGGATTTTCCCAATCATAGGCTTATTCATTAGATTGCTGAAAGTAGAGGTGGGATTCCTCAGGAAAACCCATTCCACAAGTTCTCTATACACTGTTCTTGTGCTAGTCTGAAACCAAAGTTAGGAGATCGATAGTTACTGTATCTCCAGAGAGTAACCAACAATTCATCTTCAAACCAAATGCCGGCGAATTAGGGATGTGTCGGTCGCAAACGATACTGCTCTTAGAGAAGGCTCTTTGAGGTGACCAATCACCAGGCTCCTGCCTGGGGGAGCCGAACTGGAGTTGGCTTTTTTTGTCTTCTGTCCAAGCTGCACGTGATTGGCCAACTGCATGATGTGTTGTAGGCGTCTTCTGTGTTTCTGCACTGAACAGGAGAGGCACAGGAGGGGGGGTACAGACACAGATACACTCTCAAACATAGGGGTACCAACTTGTACCTAAAAGTACAAGTGCTTGTCGCTGTAGGTGTTCCTTTTTGAGAGACATTTCTGTACCCTTTAGTCCTGGTCCATTTTTGTACCTTATGAAGTTGTAACATTTGAAGTACAGAAATGTTCCCTTGAAAAGGGTACAACCGTGTAATTATACCCCCGCAGTGACAGCCTATTCCGTACTTAAAAAAGACAAAAATGTACCCCATTGGTTCACAATATTTCAGGTAGTCACATGGAATGGTAGCAGAGCAGCATGAATTATGCTCCACTTCATCAACACGGACTATACAAAATTCACATACAGATATATATCATATGTCATATATAAATACATGAATTTACATACACACAAGACATGTCAAGAAAAAAATATGCATGTCAAACTTTTTAAAAGATCAAAGTCAACTAACAACCTATGTGAAGAAAACTCCCAGCACTGTTTCATTTGGTGACGATTGGGGCCAGGCTGGCAGCTGTAGGTTGAAATGGTACAAATTTCTACTTTATATCAGTTTGGACCTTTAAATTGGTACTTTTGGCCTTTTAAAAAACAATGTTGTTCTTTTGAGGGAACATTTAAAAAAAATGTACCTTGTAAGTGCGAAAATGTTCTTGTCTCGTACCTCTATTTCTGAGGGTGTAGTGCTACAAACACACAGAGAAATGGGAGGGTGTAGAGGATGCAGACAAAACATGATGGAAAGGCGAGAAAATGAGTGACAGCAGTTGACGCAGCAAAGTTTAGATGGATTTCAATTAGAAAAGCAGAGTGTAGAGTAAGCAAATATAAAATATATCAAGCATGCTCTGCAGTCACATGCATTATCGTACTTTTTCTGTGTTGATTCACTGTAAAGTTCAAACTTTATAAACTTGTTTTTGTACTTTAACATTTTTAGCACTGTTCCATAGAGGATATAATAAGACGTATCAATAATAAACATGTGATATAATTATCTTTGTAGATCAGGGACTAATTTTACACATAAATTTACACTTTAAATTAATTTATGAAATTAATTTTTAATCAGTGCTGCTTATAAAAACAAACCCCGAATAAAGGATACTGATCGAGTTTTTCTCTCTCCCCCATGTTTTCCAGGTTTTCAATCAGCTTCCTCATGCCCTTGATCCAAGACTGGGCCTCCTCGGCAGACTCTGCCACCAGATCTAAGTTTCCCCTGCGCCCATGGAACACCACCGTGAAGCACCGGTTAGCAGGGAACTCGTCTGCGATGCAGAGCAGTACTTCACTTTGATGGCCCTCTCGCACTACCTCCACATCACTCATAGAAACTGCATAAAAAGCATGGCGTAAGTAGCATGTAGACAGACTGCAGTCTCTGTGCAGACGTAATATAAAGGCATCATTGTCTTTTAGTACGAAACCATCTACAATGTAATTAAACCCTCAACTCTTACAGGTGGAGTGGGCTTTGCCAGCCTTCTTGGATTTGTACCATATGGTCATACAGTCATCCTGGAGCTTGAAGTATCGTTGCTTTTTCCAAGTACGAGACTTAATTTTCCTCATTACTGTCCCCACCATCATGGACTGAAGGTTTTCATCCCCCTGAATACCTTAGAAAAAAAACAAAAAGAAAAAAAAAAACTGAAATGTTCAGATCTTACATTCCTTCATTAAACATCCGCATACACATAGACGCTTATTTAAGTGACTGAAATCAATAAAATCATTCTTATTACCCTTATTTAATATGTTTATATGGCAAAAAAAAGTTTTGACTTGACTTACGAAGGCCACTCCCAAGGGAAGCCATTTCTTGCTGTCCTATAAAACCATCTAAGTAGAAGAACACAACAGGCAGTGATGGAACTTTCAGAGTTTATAAATGCAGGTTATTAAACATTTTACAGGGTAAGTTTATATATGCATTGGACCCCTGTATATTCACAGTTCAGTATTCACATATTCACCTGTTTGGAATTTTAAAATATATAAAAAAGCATCTTGGGAACCTGAAAGTCTTTGGTGCAATGCTACTTTACACACAGACCGGATAGAGTGATGGATTTGTAGGGTAGAAACAAAACAAACATGGCAACCATAGAAGAGATAAGCAGTAGTTTAATTTTCAGATTACATCAAAAAATGATGGCAACAGTGTAGTAGAAGTCCATATTTACCGCCATTGTTGCTGGTTTTCCATCTGCTTTTGCTGCCCTTGACCTCGTGTACTAAATATATTTATTTTCTTTTTAAAAAATGACAAAAACAGTGGTTTGGTTTTATTTGAGTATCATACTCAAATAAATTATAAGGTTTAGATATTAAAGGGTGAATACAATTACTGATAATTGGTATAAAGATGAGTTTATAGTTGGCTTAAAGCTCCTAGAACCCTGACCAAAAAGCTGTTGAGCAAATCCATATCGTTGATTCCTCCACCACCATTCTTGACATTTAATTGTGCTGACTAGTGCTGAAAAAAATTAGATACTCTGATTCTAAATTGACTCTTTTAAAAATTCTTATTTTTTTTATTTGTATGCCCGAAGAACGATTTAAACCTTTAATGTTGTTTGCTCTTTTAACAGCCAAAGTAGGAAAAGCAGTCCAGACAGCAATTATAAGGTTTAGATATTAAAGGGTGAATACAATTACTCAGTTCTACTGCTGCCACTGTGTTTTGTTTTTCCAAGCTTTGTGCATAATGATCAAATATCTATACGTGGTTTCACCTGTCCAAATGGCATTGTTCCAGAAGTCTAGTGTTTCATATTCACACAACGTTTAAATCCATTCATATTCTTTTTAAAGAGTATGTTTTTTCCCTTTCAAAGAAGTCATAACTGTTCAGTTTTTTTTTTAGAGTCATTAAACATGTAACATGTTGCAACAATTACAAACATCAACTAGCTCCACTAGATATGGAGTGGAAGTTGCGCTACTCCAGCCCGTTAAAGATGTTTGAGTTTCTCTCGCTCTCGCTTCACCATAACAGACCGGTACAGCACAAGCATCACTGCAGATGCTCAACCATTCCAGCCATCGATTTCCCACTCCATTTTTCCTCAAAGGTTGGATGGCACTTTCTCTTCAGGCAGACAGAGCAATTCTGTGGTACAGTACAGCTATAATATTGCCCTAAATCGATTTGTAAGTTTAATAAATGATATATACTACTACTGTGGGCGAATGTGGCTCAGTAGGTTGTGTAGTTGTCTTGCAATCTTAGGTACGTAGATTCGATTCCAGCTTCCTCCAGTCACATGTCGTTGTGCCCTTGGGCAAGGAACTTAACCCCAAATTGCCTACTGATAATTGTATCAGATGAATGTGTGTGCGTTTGTGAGTGCTATAGAAAAGTGCTATATGAATTCAGTCAATTTACTACTTATTTAAAATATTGCACTCATAACATGTCCAAACTTAATTCTTTGAAATTAGCTGCATGTCCCTTTAAGAGCCTCGAACATTACCCCTTCGATACGCTGTCTTCATCGTAGTCACAACATTCAATGAGCGCCATCTCCATTGATCCCAGCATGTGGAGCCCAGCTGCCGGTGAACTCTAGTCTCCGAGGTGATCGTATTACTTGCTCGGCCTGGCCTCAGGTGGAGGTGGGACTGCTACAGCAGGGAATTGGAGGGATCCATAAACACCGGCCCCTCACTGCGTTGGCAGGCCCAGTTTAAGGAGCGAGTGTAGGTACCAGATCTGCTCGAGTAACCAGATCGCCTCGGGGGCCCTGCCCTTGCCAAAAACGTCACAGTACGGCAACTTAACTCGGACAAACTACCTAGCAAGTGCTATATGGTTATATTTAAAAGAGACAAAAATGTTAATAACAGCTCCTGCGGGGGCATTAAGAAACCATGACAGCCCTCTGGTATTGCTCTTTTATGTATGGGCTTTGGAAAGAGCTTGAGAGGTTGTTAGAATTTATTTGCATACATTTTGCGTGTAAGGTATTTATATAACACCCCTGGCTGTTTGTATTGAATTCCTCTATGTACTTAATTCGTTCGTGTTTTGTATACTTGCTATTTGTATAATAAAGTTATTCAAAAAAATGCACACTATATTCTAACGTTCAGCCAATCATGTACTCTAATGTCAGCATCCAGCCAATCATGTAATGCTTTGTCATAAGTAGACGCAGGACCCCAAGCCAATCTGGTAACCCGAGCAAATCTGGTACCTGCCTACACCGGTGTGCCGCGTTGGTCCAAGCATCACCCGCCAAAACACTAATTCCAATGCTGAGCGGCTGTCCATCTGTCTGAGGTTAGTTAAAGTGTATATTATAATATGTGAGCGGCGTGCTGTGGTGCAGCCATTGCCAGGCCTTGGTTGAGTTTACTCCTCCAGAGATGCTGTCCGGGTGCGGATGCTGGTCATGGCTCACTTATGGGCGGAGAGAGCGATGCATTTGTAGCCAAAACAGCTCTTTTAAGAGCCACCAACAAACCTTTTGAGAGTTTCCTGTCTAAATAGTTTACCCTCTTTATAATGCTTATTATTTTATTCCTCTTTATAGAAAACAGCTGGTGTCATGTAGCTCGGGGTGATTTGCTATGGTTTTATTAGTATGTCCTCCATGTTGTGCTGATGCCATGACTCCGTGGCAGTCACAGCATCACTGAGATTACAGTACTCTAGCATCTTCGGTGCGTCTGACTTTTTTTTTTTCAAGAAGGCATTGCGCAATTGGGCAAAAATAACTAGGCATTTACTTATTTCCACAGGTGATAGCTGATTGCTGTTGACGATGTTCTGTTTTTGTGGTCTGGGAGTGGGAGCAGTGGAGAGACGTGGGCGGCAATCAAAATGTAGGCACGTTGCTGGGAGGTGAGGGCGTAGCTAGGAGGACTCAGGCATTTAATGCTCAACATGGCGGCAGCAAGAGTTTTAGAAGATTACTCAAACATACAAAAATAAACCTAAGAAACACTTTGGCATGTTTTTAAGGAGGGAATGACATAAGAATGTGATGAAAAGCTTTAAAAAGGGGATTTTACATGCCACCCCCCCTTTAATTTGTGAACAAGACGCAAGATATTTAACTACACTACTTTGGGCGGCACGATCTCAACGAAGCGGGTACAATTGAGCTCCGGACATCACGTGACTGTCACAGCTTCAGCACCACACTGGTAGGCAGGGATGTAATCAAAACGAATGCTGTAGGCTGCGGTTTTACTCCATTGGAGTTGACTTCCTATTTTAAAACGTAAGATATTGTATATACCGTGCAATTAACAAGGTTAAACATCTCCGACCCTTACCATGCCCCTAGGATACTTATAAAAACTTTAGAAGCTGTTGGAACGGACCATTCACTGGAGCTGAGATACCCAGATATACTATTTCCTGATCAAGTGTCACTCATCCTACTCAGAGCATCGCTTAAAGCATAACAAACCTGGAGGGATATAAATGGAGACAATCAGGTTTTGTTATCGAGATACAAATCTGGAATATTTCTGGAAAGCTATGCAGAACAGGAGGCGACACACACAAAAAAATCCACATAACTGATTGTGGTTGATTTAGTAATAATTAATTTTGTTGAGTGAACTACATGTAAACATGTTGGGTCAACCTAATACATCTAGGTCACTATAAGGCACAAAAATAACCAGCAGGGAATGGACTCAAACTCAGAAAAGGGCCTCTGTTTTCTGAGCAAGTACACTAACCACTTTGCTACACAATATCTAAACAATGTTGTAAATAATAATATACGTATATGACTTCATTTCCAGTGTTAAGTAAAAATTATTATAATATTATAAATACCTGCCATTTCCCTTTTTTCATGAAAAAAAAGTGAAGGAATTGTATTACTGAAACCATTGTAATCATTTTTAGTTAACACTGACAATGAAGTTGTGCCTTACAGCAACCTGAATGTATTAGGTTGACCCAGCATGCTTACATTTAGTTCATTAAACAAAATACATTTTTGCTAAATCAACCTAAATCAGTTTTGTTCTCTCAACAAAATTCATTATTACTAAATCAACCCAATTCAGTTGGGTTGAGTTTTCCTAGAATCCTAGAGGGATTTAATAATGGGGATTTTATACCAACAACTTCTGCATATAGGATGAACTAATTATTGACACTCGGGTTGGAGGATAATAACGTTATTTTATGTGTCGTGTGTTTTCTTATAAACTGCATTTATTAACGTTTTATATTCATACAATGATGTTTTATAATATACCATCATTACTAGGAGAGTATTTGTATAATTATAAAGATCTACAGCTCAGAGGTGGGCCTGTGAATAAACGGGGGCTGCTCACACTCTCAGTCATGCTGCAGCTGACAGCTTCTGATTCACATGAGCACAAAACCAGCAGCTGCGAGACATCGTGACAGGACACTGCCAGGAAGAAGTAGTGTTTACTCAGACATCATGCATTGTTTTTAAGATAAGAAACTGCATATATGTTAAATCTTCACGTGTCAGATGAACAAGACATATCCCACTTCAAAGAACTGGCTATATATGCGCTAGAAACTAAAGAAGATTCAGCGTTTTCTCAGACTTAAATTGTTGTTCAGACTTGTTTGGTTTTGAGAGTTGTTAGAGATCTTCAGATTTTTGGGGGGTTGTTTTAGAACATGGATTGAGACTCCTACTGAGGCTGTACTTTTCTAAATTGTGTATTGTAATTTTTTTTTGAGTTAAGATTACATTTTTGAAAGTTACTTTCTCTATTTTAAGTTATTTATTTTAATAATATTAACTTAATACTGTGGTGAGGTTCCACAAAGACCCCTTAATCTCTTACATTATTTAAAACCTGGGGATTAATTGACACAAGACTACCGATCTATTGATCATTGGCTGGCAGCTGATCAGTGGTCAAAGGGAATTCAAGAATTTCAAACCTCGAGGACAGGCTGACAGATGTGCTCCTGACCTGTCACTTCGGCTGTGTCTTCGTTGACCGGACATCTCCCTCGAAATGTGAGTAGCTTCTTTCCGTAACTTTGACACCTGATAATAGATCAGGCATCTTAAATTTGCTCGGCCCCGGCTGGTCCTGTATCTGTAGGGATTGTAAACATCTGTTTCCACACTGTGGCCGTGGGTCGGATGTTTGCGTTCTGTACACAGTTCAGGAAACCAGGAGGGATCATAAGTGAACCCGTTCTACGATTCACCTCAGTGGTGTTTCATTTCTTTATATCTTAGGTGAATGGATATATGGTTACAGAAAGGTTCTTAATTTAAAGGGCACATCATCAATAAGTCCAGTGGCACAAATTGGACAATCTCTGAAGAGATCAATCAGATAAGCAAACTCAGGGTAGTTTCTTAGCTTCATCTATTGAATCTGCATATATAAATATAAATGTATGTATGTAAAACATGTAAACAGCAGCATGCAGACATCACAAACATTATGACTACAGTTTTACATGATGTTTACTAGTTGCTACGTGAGCAACGAGATAGAAAAATCCACAGCAAGATAACTGTAGGAAGTCTCCTAAGAAGCTTAATAAAAGCATGTAAAATAAATACCATATAAAGCTGAAGAAATGTTGGTTCATGTACCTGATATGAAGTGGAAGTCATATCAGCAGAAACCTGTCCTTGCGGGCATACAGCTTCATTTGAACTGATCACTAGCGCGTTTCATTGCAATAATCCAATGTTTTCTACATTCTGGATCTTTTGAAACCTTGTTAGACTCCCTTTATCTCATCGGTGTCTCTCATGGCATCCTGGGGCACAGCAGGTATCCACCATAATTACTGTTTTTAGGTTTGAGTTAGGCAGTAGATAACTATAATTATAATATAACTGTGGGAGGCTTCCTGCCACTATGGTGCTGATACGATTTGACCTGTTGAACGCTGGGTGAAGTGAAGTCAACTCCCAGAGCTCTATTCTCTTTTCTGGCTGAAGACCCTGATCTGGGATTTGGAGACTGATTATGTTGTTTTTGCTGCTTAGAAACTTAAAGCATTAAAACAGCTGAAAGCTCGAAATCCTGTCCATGATTAGCCACTTTGTCATGGTGGAGGGGTTTAGACCTTCAAATGATCCTAGGAGCTAAGTTGACGGGTAAGGCTTGACTTTTGCCCAGAAATTATATTCGAGTTTGTTTGTTTATTAAAATTAAAGTTCAGATATATTTGAATATTTATTCATTATATTTTGACCATTAAATGTCTTCAGTAAGACCGATGTTGGGTATTTATCAATTGAAATTGATAAATTTGAGTTATGGTCTATCTGGTTATGATAAGAATATTGACTAATAATTTTAAATTAGTAGTTTAATTATTCTTTAAATCATTTAATCGGGATACCACCAGCCTCTTGGCTAGAAACAAGATATTATCTCTATTCAAAGAAGATTATCAACCAATAATCTCACTTTTAATTATTAAGTACTAGTGATTACCAGAAAGACTTTATCTGAAGGAAATTAATTCTTTGCAATTATTCACACACACAAGGAAACCAGACATTTGATTCAATTTAATTAATTTATTCTAAAAACACAACTAAAATAAAAACACTACTCATATCAAAATGTTGTGTCAAGGCTAACGGTATACCTGAGCAATATGGCGACCAGTAGTGACGACACTTAGGTGCATCACGGAGCGCTTCCTGCTGACGTTCGTGCGCGGCCTTTAGCGTGCACGCTGTGGTATTATTTTCTACATATGTTTTAAACATCTATTATTCAGAAGGTAAAAGTCTGTTTAATATAGTTTGCATGGTTGTAAAAAATATATTGTCTGTCAGTATTTGTTATTGGGATAAGCTTTTAAGTCATAAAACTCTTGGGTAAGTTTTATTGCAGGCTGTAAAAACAGGATGTCTGTAGATTTAGTATGCCGGAACCAAGGCCATGAAGCTGGGAGTGTTGCCATAAAACCATAATTCTCAGAATGAACTTTTGACCAAGAACAGGGACACGTCTCATCTTATGACTGCATAATTCTCTGACAGCCAATCATGGTTAAGACACTGTATGGAAATGTTCTGATTGGAGGGAGAAGAAACGCCTAGAGTCCTGGCGAGGCCTGGTGTCTATAAAGTTGTGAAATGAAGATCATTCAATCGTCAGATGTCTTTTCTGGCCCATAGAAACTAGGGCATCTTTCTCTGTAAACTGCAATTTGTTAATCTGTTCAAAATAAATGTTAAGAACTGGAAATTGGCTCCATTTTGTCTCTGCTTGAACATGCACTGAATTAATTTTGATAATATTTAATTCAACAACGCTTAGAGGCGGCGTGCAGATGTGAAAGCACAGCTTGCCAAAAAAAGGGGGGGGGGAGTAATTGTTTTATAGCAGGCAAGGCGCCGCGCGGCTTTCTTGAACAAAGAAAGACCTCGTGGTCCTTAAAAAATGGGCAACTTTGTTAGCAAAGGCTCTGGTTCAGAAACAAGGGACAAATAAGGATAAGGATAAGGATACACGCCGTGTATGCGCAACAGAACACCTGTGTCGTTAGGCACTCACTATGGTACATGAAAAAGTCAAAGGGATTTCCTACAATCAGATAACTTTGCTTATTACTAAAGGACAAAAGGTACTACAGACAGGAAACTTACACAACAATTAAGCTCACAGTTTATCCGTAAATACGAACAAAACACAGCACAGAAACTTCAAGAGCGCTCATTAGAAATGAGAACATGCATGCATCAGTATACACAGGATTCCTGAATAACTCCACCCAGGTCAAGAAATAAAATCGAAAAGTCTTACTTAATAGAAGTCCCAGATGCAGTAGAAAGGCACCGCGTTCTTGATTGCGACGGAAAAACGCGAAAGAAAAAGGGAAATGTCCAACTCATCCGCCATTGCAGAAGAGAGAATAAGTTGAATAAGCGAAAAGGTAAAGAAACTTTGAAGGCCAGCCTCAAAGACAGGAGAAGTTGTTTGCGCAAGGAAAAGGGGTCAGAACACGTGTTGAGAATGGAGTCTCCAATGGAGTAACTTTGGGGCAAAACCACCACTCATTGGGATGAAAGTGTGAAGAGAGGGGGTCTCCTTTAGTCCGAGGGTCGAACCAGAGAGGACACGAAATTCTGTGATTCAGAGCTTTAATCAAGGCACCGTGCTGTTCCCTCCTACTTGATGTGGATGGTCCACTCACACTGCACGGAACTGCAGCGGGTCTGATGGATTGGCGCTCCTGCCAATCCATGTGACAGATTCTCCAGCGCTCAGCTGGGAGGTGGAATAGAGAAACATACAGCCCTCTCATTGGTCCATTGGAATGCTGATTTCTTTTATTCTGAGTGTGTGTGTGAATTGCAAAGAATTCGTTTCCTTCAGATAAGGTCTTTCTGGTAATCACTAATAATTAATGATTATAAGTGAGATTATTGGTTGATAACTTCCTATTAATAAGATATATATGTTTTTGCCAGATTTTTATAAAAAACTGGATGGTGCCTCATTAATAATCTGAAGAGATAATTAAATTAATAATTTATGAATTATTGATTTAATATCCTTAAACTAACCAGATAGACCATAACTCAAAATTATTTATTTTAATTGATAAATACACAACACCGATATTGGTATCAAACTTAAGTTCTATATGTTCTGTCCACCAGAGGGCAGTGTCAGTCAATGTTAAAAGACTACGTGAACGAAAGGCTGACCGCATCCGAATACCTCTACTACACTTGCTACGTAGCAGGCGAAAAGGAGTAAGCAAGCAATGTAGTAGATCCAAATCTCCAGTATGGATTGAAGTAGAAAGCAACAGTCAACTAGGGATGAGCGAGTACAGCATTATCTGTGTCTGTTTACCCAAATGAATTATCTATATCTGTATCTGTACTCAGACTGGGCCTAATCTGGAAGTGGGTGTGGTTTAACCTCGGAAGTGAGTCTATCTTGAAATCGGCTCTGCTTTAACCAGTATATGTTTTTAACCGTGCAATTGATATGTGTTGATCAGAAATTGTTATATGTATTGCTGATCAGAAAACTATTTACATAACATCAGCATTGATCTTGAGATCAATGGTTTTGATAACAAACAAAATATAGGCCTATACAGAACAAGTTTTGCAACAATGAATACAACACTTGTGGTTGCAATTATAAAGTAAAATGTAATGAACAAGAGTTTTCATCACAACATAACTTTCATTTTTTTACTTTAATTTTTGTATGATCTGTATGATTTTATTTGTCTTTTTTATATGTGTGTGTAGGTAATTGATTTGTAATATAGTTTTATACCATAACTACCTTTATTTAATTTATAAAATAAATAACATAAATAACGTTTGATGTTACAGTCCAAGACCAACCCTGGGCCCTTTTAGCCCCACTTTATCAACGTCCTGGATACGTTCCTGCTCAGCAGCACTTAACATTTAGCAGTAGACAAAACTCGTAGGAGTCTCTGTGTCAGAAGAGAGTTGTTTTCTGCCGGATCAGCGCGATATATGCGCTCTTGGGCCAAAAGAGCTCGGTTGCCGGAATAACCGTCGTGCAGCCGAAATAAAGGGAAAATTGATTGGTTGAAACATGTTTTATTCCATAATAATTGGGAGGTTGTAAAAAGTAATTGAAACTGCAGCTTCTGTCAGTCACATAAAGACTGTTCTGGAAACTTGCGGCTAGCTTGTGAATCATGTAGGTGACCTATTTTGGATTGAAAATGGCGAACTTTGCCAACAGGTGATGATTTTTCATCACTGGAATGAGGAAACTGTACTAAATAGCACCTTCCTTGGTAATATGCAAGAGTAACACGTTTTATCCTCCCCTCGTTAGAAACGGGGAGTGTTCATGAAAAGTGACGCCATCAGATATCAGGAGAAATTCTGGAGTATGGTGACTCCAGGACGCAGACACACACAGCTACCCAATGAGAGTTTTTATTCAACCTAAGCACAGATATTGACTCGTATTAAACCTAGTTTCTGCTTCTCCGACAGCAAATTTGCACTCAGACACAGACGTATTGACGGAGACGTTTTCCATTTATAGCACTCCGCTTTTCCTCTCCACTCTCTATCGTTTTTTTCAACGTTACTCGACCAGGACAGCAGGGGGTGCTACTTTTCATGGCTTCTCACAGCGTCTTTTCAGCTTTTTTTCTAGGCTTGTGAACGCATTTCTTCCTCAAGGAGCAATGAACGACAAAAAGTACGTTTTGATTAAGCTGTAAAGCTTTTAACTATTGCAGCTCATAGAATACTCTAGAAACGCATGGAAAAAAACACAGCAGCTTTTTGTGGTTTTCTTACACCTCATTGTGTTCAAAATCGGCAAAAGAACAGATTAGATAAAATATCCTTTCCATTTAAAGCATTTTGGGAAAACTGATTAAACATTTAAATTGATAAGTTGGAGAAACGGGACCACAGGTTAACTAATGTAACGTAAACATCCGGCAAAATGGTGGAGCAGTACGTCCGTTTTCTTGCCTATTACTCGCTCGTTTGCTCAGAATCTGAATTGAAAACGTTTACAAGGAAACACATTTACAAAAAAAAAATCCCATACAGGTTTAAATATTAAGAGCTCCCTAAAATCCGTTTGAATACCTTTAATTTTTAAAACATTCAAATTATATTCAAATAACGAGTAAGGTCCTACTATTATCTAATGGCCGGTAACCAACGGGAGGAACAACTACTCTTTGGCATGTTAATTAAACAGAGCTTGAATTTTTACCTACTTTTATTTCTACATTATTTTCAATTCTTTTTAAACTAATCAATTTATTGATTGATTTCATCTGTGTTTTTAATTCTTTTTGAACCACCACAATGGGACACATCTCCCAGTCATGACTCACCGCAATCTGCTGGGATTTCTTAAACAGAAAACGTTTAAACTGATTTGAATTTTGTATGATTATATAAAAAATATTTTTTTTTGTAAAGTGCCTTGATATGAGGTGCTTTGATCTGGCCCTATGTAAATAAGCTGAAATTGAAAAACCCCTCCCATCAATTATTCTGATGTTCAATAACATGCAGGCAACCTACACTTTGCTGATCTACCTCTGCATTTTTCAGTGTCACCACATTACATTGATGGTAAAGAAGACAATAGCAGTGTTATTATTCAGCCTGTTTCTCTCTGTGTTACTAAACCTGATCAGGATACTGCATTGCTTCTCTATTGTGTTTCCCTATGTTCACTGCACATTTTGAAAAGCTGCCTCAGCCGACTAATCTTCCCAAATCCCTGTCACCTTCACTCCTGACCTCAACTCTGAGCCACAGCGAAACTATCTCTGCCAGCTAAATCAGCTCCAGCATCTCAGCAGAACCACGTTTCCCACATTAAGTTGCATGGAGAAGTGCAGTTCCTCCTATCTAGAAGTCTAGCTGAATTGTATTGCATGTTGGTCAACTCATCATTTAAATGTGCTTTATAAATATGGACTTCTTTTCAATTAGAAAAATGTTGATGCAGGAATTCACTGCAGTTATATTTCAAATCAACATATGGGTGCACTGCTTTGCATTGCTTTGAATTGTTCTCAAATCACATTTATGCTCAAATATTATGTACTTAAACCATGCAATGTGTTGGATTAAAGTCAAGTAAAAAAACGATATACCACATTTTATTTCTAGACTTTGCATACATCCATTTGGGTCTCTAAATGTAACACATTTTGCTGGATCATAAATAGTTCCAGACATTATAACCATTATTAATATTGCTGTTCGCCTCTCGCCCGTTGACAGCTGGAGATAGGCACCAGCCCCCCCGCGACCCCTTGAGGAATAAGCGGTTCAGAAAATGGATGGATGGAATATTGCCGTTTTGAGACCATTTTCAACTAATGTAACAAGACTCAATTTACACCCTCTGAATGACCAATAAACATTCATTTCTAAAGAAGCTTTACCACTGCAATTAGAAGATATTTTGTATATCCAATGAGAAACGGTAAATGACCTGTACTTGTGTAGCGCTTTACTTTGTCACCATGGATCCCAAAGTGCTTCACATTACATTCAGTCATTCACACATTGATGATGGCAAGCTACCTTGTAGCCACAGCTACCCTGGGGCGCACTGACAGAGGTGAGGCCCCCGGACTCTAGTGCCACCCCCAGTAGGCATCGGGTGAAATGTCTTGCCCAAGGACACAGCGACTGAGACAGTCAGGACTGGGGCTCAAACCTCAAACAGAAAAGGGTCACCTCAAAAGGTCAATGAAAAATGGCACAAAAAAAAATGTGAAGAAGAAAGAACTGGTAGGAGGCTTCATAACACTCAAAGGAAAGTTGGTATAATTAGAAAAACAGCGAAAGAGAAAGGAGCAAATAATTACATCTGTTTTAGGATTTGTTTATACAGGGTTAAACCATACATTATTTAAACAGGACCAGTACACACTCCTAACCTGCAGAAGGTGGGACCTTTTCCCTAAATGGTTACATTTACAATATTTGCTGCCAGGTTTCCAACCTTTAGGGACTGGTTTATAGAAAGTAGGAAAAGGTTAACAGAAATAGCGCTTGATTTCTTACTAGGTGCTTATTGGAAGAAAAGTTGTGAAGGGGGTCTGAAAAGGCATTAGAATTAGCGACAAAATCACCAAGTTGGCAACACCGGTCAGTACGGTGCTAATCTTTTTGCCCCCCAGCCAGGAGCTGGGGAGCAGGAGCTTATCAAGAAATGTATAGGCCTTTATTCTTTCAGTCTCTTTGTTAGAAGAAAACAAGCATACAAATGGGAATCATTGTGGTCGAAAAAATTCTGGCTGCAGTCTACATGAATGGGTCAAATGCCATCTGAGGGAAAGGCGTATGTTCAGATAAAGGAACGATTGAAGTTTTTTTTTCTAAAAATGCCCTCAAATGTGATGGCAGCATCATGCTTTTGGGCTTTTTTACAACCACGGATTCAAGAACTTGTTAACTTAAACAGAGTTTGACATTCCAGCAGGGCAATGAACCTAAACATACACCAAACGTTTTTAGGACCGGATTAAGCAAAATGACACTATGCTTCTGGAATGGTCTACCTTAAACAGCTTAAACACAATCCTACAGAAAATCATAAGACTATTTCAACTGTGCAAATATGCCGACCAGTTATTGAGAATTTGAACAGTTTTGCTGAAAGAAGTAGTCACATATCTAGCCAGAAAGATGTTATAAGCGAGTTAAACATAAGCTACCAAAACGTATTGCAGATAGAAAGACAAATGCACAGACAATATATATGATTGCATGTATATGTTCTATCCTATCTTTCCAAAATATTTAAAACTCAGTTTGACTTTGATTCCATAAATCGATTCCAAACATTTATACTAAAAGCTGAAACTGGTTCACACTTTAACAACTTTACGTACAAAAGTAGAAAACCTAGACTATTGTGATCATTTAAAGACAGAGAAAAAATATATTTAGAGGTCTAACGTGTATCTGACCTGTCAGATGATTATTCCTCAGTTCTGGTTGCTGATCATGTGGTTCTGCTGCTGCTCCTCTGCACTGTGGCGAACAACATGGGAAAGCAGAGTCACCACTCCTACTATCATTTTCGTGTCTCTCTCTCTTTCTCTCTCTGTAAAAAAGAAGAGGCTCTGTGTTCAGTCATCAATGTGAGAAATGTTCTGACTTTTGCATCTAGTGCAAATTATTTGGAAATATATTTGATTTCCCAAACGAATCATCTCTCCAGTGCAGAAGAAGTCTAAGTTTGTCAGTATTGAAATTTACTGAAAGTAATCCACTGTACCATTTTATAAGTTTTGTCCGAATCTGTTTCATAAAGCCTGAATAGGACGGTGGCCTGATGGCTGCAGTTCGCCAACGTCAGTGTTAGAGCGGTTCTATGAGCATGTTAGAGCCACCTAACCCTACTATTTCCATTTAGAAGAAGCATGCAGTGCTCCTGCTCCTGATCCAGCATGTTTTCTGTCACATCTCAGGTTACTAAGATCTACTCATCAAATTTTGATCAGCTCAGTTAGAAGGACTGGAAGGGCAGCAGCATCGGAACATAAGTTTCCTACTGACTGAATTACACATTCCCTTTGGAGTCATTACATATATGAGTCACACATTCACATACACACCGGCTAATTTTAATCAGACAAAATCCTCCTTACTTGCTTCAGCCATGCTCCCTGCTATGGTCGAGACGCATCAATAATCCACACCTTCAGCTCAGTTTCACACCTCACATTACACACACTGAGCCAAGACTAAAGTGGACAGATCTCCCTCATGATAATCTTAAATGGACCTCGCAGTCACCTTTAATTCAGGTCAAAAAACCTAATTTACACAATACATATATTACATAGTTTGTGTAAATGGTAAAAGCAACAGTGTTTACATTCTGCCGTGTAGCCTTTAGAAACATCAGAAGATCTAAACATGGTTTTATAAGGCATTTGTTTCCAACCCATTTAAAACAATGGGCTTCACTGAGTCCCATCAAATGATGCTGACCTCTTTCCAGGGGTCCACTGGGGGCTGGGCCCACAACCTTGTAGAGGAATCTGGGGAAACCGACTTAGCAAGAAAGTCCAGATCCTTGTTTAAAGTCAATTACTGCAATGTACACCTCAAAATGTATTTATTTTTTAAAGTTGCGTTGTGTAATATATTTGTTAAAAATAAACCTGTTATTGTAATCTATAGTCAATTATTCATTGTCCTGACAATATCATTGACCCTAATACTTTTTGCCATGGTGGCATGTAGCAGTTGCAATTCCATTTATTTTAATGTGATACAAGTCTGAACTCAACAGCCACATGCTTTTGAGAGTGCATCATGGGACATAATGATGCACGTATGAACCCAAGCATGCACTTTCATGAGGATATGATATTCTCTGTCAGTTACCCACTAAATAAACTAATCTAGCAGCTGCAATGTACATCCATTACCTCCTCTGTGGACATGTTATCCTTACCATCTGAAGAGAAGGGCATAGTGAAGTGTTTCGCTGCTGCAGCCGGCTCACGTGCATATAAGTGCTTGAGCGTTATGGGTTGGAGACTGAAGTTCCTCTGATCGCCAAATGGTGACAGCACTATCAGAAAACTCCGCAGAGCAGCTTTTTTTTTTTTTTATGTTTTTTTATCCTACGTTTTTTTTTTTTTATCCATTTTTATCACCGCAGTGTTCCTACAGTGTTCCTAAGTACAGTCCTGGGCATTGCTCTACCTCTGCCGACCGCAGGAGGGCCCCGTACTGAAGCTCAAGGCTCCTTCCTGCTTGAGGAGTGAGCAGGCCCATTTTTTCACCCGAGGGGGTGGGGTTCCCCCTGCTGGACGTAGCGTGTGGAAGGATCATACTATTCCAGCCAGATCCTCTCCAACCCCTCAGGCGCCTCGGTCAGCCAGGAGGAGGCAGTATATAGCCCAGAACTCATGCATGTTTTTGTGGGAGTAGCTCACATTAACTACTCAAGGGAACACAGGGAGAACATGCAAACTCCACACAGAAAGGCCCTTTTGCCAACCCCATCCTGGGTGCTGATGATATGGAGGAAGAGCAGCTTTAAATGTAACAGTGTAAACAAAATCTCTAAAATTGGTATTGATATTAAGTAAGGATGATAAAAGTGTGGTAAGGGTATAATTGTACATGTATCTATATTTTGATTTTTCAGTACGGAACTTTGGTATGGCACAGAGGTGTACCAAGTTTCCACACTAAACATTAGCCAGCAACACATGCAACAACAAGAAAACAAAAAAAAATAGCATTTAGCTCTGCTTCCTGCTAGCAGAAGTTATGGCTAAAAAAATCATCTGAATCTAGAAACTTAAATGTCCACTTCTGCTGTTAAAGTCTCCTATTAGGGAACACTACGCTACCTGGTGTTACACAACAATGCCTTTCCATGTTAACTGGTTACCAGCTTCGTTCATTCTGATGGATCTTGACCCGTTTGAGCATAATGATGGAGAGGAGAAAGAAAATCTCTCTTCCATGAGGTCAGTTAAGAACCCACTTTTTTGAAACAGACATCCATTTATCTTACCCTGACAATCCTGAGCTAATTTGCTGCCCATTATTCTTGTATGTGCTTAGCGGAAAAATAGATGAAAATTGGCCTAACAAAAAATAGCATATAAGTTAAGGCCAAAAGTATCATCAAAGTAGGCCAGTGAACATTTGCTCATGAAACAGTTAGCTAAAATCTCATCGTAGCAAAAAATGTAGTACTGGGGGTGGAGGACCCCTTGGGGTATTTCTCTCCAAGGAGTAAAACCCCCAGTGGTGCCCGAGAGGGGGGTAGAATGGGTGCCCCGAATGGACAGATAATTTGGTAACAATTTATACAAGTCTTGATATGACGACAAGTTCAGTCTGCAGATGTGGCAAGGTCTGCAAAAACCCGATAGGTCTGAATATCTAAACCACCGCCCAACTTCTTAAAGCTGGCTTTCCGCTCGCAGCAAACCGCTTCATCTCGCCACACTATCAAAACCTTTTTTTATTTTTCAACCTGTTTATATGAAGCTCCCCGCAAAAAAGCCTTAGATTGTAATTTCTCCCCTGCTGAGATTAATTTCTGCTCGATTTTCTAAATTTCTGCAACGTGAAGACTACCCCCAATCGGGAAATCCCATTTAGAAATCCAAAAGTGAACATATTCTAAGCATTCTTGACCATATTTATCTCGCATTGAACGACGGACAGCGCTGTCAGGAGCCAAAAATTTTGACTTTGCTGATCCCATAATGCAAAGAGAATGAAGCCCATCAAAAAACTCTTGTTAATTAACTCCTTTTGAGTGAAGTGATGTTTAAACGCAGCACAGCATTGTGTTGACAAAAACCATAACACTGCACATTTTTTACACTTCACCAGATTAATGAAAATGTAATGATAAAAGAGGAAATCTCTCTCACCGGGCAATGGGTCCTTCCAGACAGCATACGGAGGCCCAAGGAGGACCAAATCCCTTCTTCACCCAAGATAGGAGTTCACAGGCCGGTCAGTTGTTCCCGGGTAGTCCTGACGACTTGGTTCTCCGTTGCAACCCGATCCGCCGTTGGAAGCCGGAAAAAAAACGTTTGGACGCCAAGAATGTGGTTGGATTTTTAAACTCTTAATAAATGAAAGAGATTCCTTTAAATGTTTGGAGGTTTTAATATGATTTGAATTGATCATACAGGAGGACAGTAACAGCGAGATGTGGAATACTGACCTGTCTTTTTCTTACAACAACAAGCTTATATTATTTCTAGCAATCTTGGTCTATCTATTCTACTCGATAAAGTACAACATCTTAGGGTGAAAATCAGAGACTTTGTGGCGCCTTTCTCTTTGATTAGGAAGCTGTGAACTTTGTGTATCTTTAAGGATTCCCGGTCGAAGAACCATCTCCATGGTAACACAGGACGTGGACTATCATTATCAAAAACTCTCTGACCATGACTTAGGTAAAGGCGTCACTCAATAAGACTAAGCATTAAAACTAATACTACAACATTAAGTAAAAATGTGTCACAGATGATTACAAAGCACAAATAAATCATAACCCTAAATCTTGTCACCACACCTTAAAAAACCAAACTCCGTAAAAGATTTGGAAATCCTATCACCTATAATGATCAATTTCCCAAATAAGTCCTGGATAGAAGGCGTGTGTTATTCCAACCAGGGCCGGTTCGGGACTCATTTTCAGCCCCGGAATTTGATGCCTCAGACCGGCCCACATTATATTACAACCTATTTTTGTTAAACTTAGAGATGCACCAACACCAGTACTGGTATCGGGGCTGATACCGTTCTACTGTACTCATAATGTTTAAAGTTCACCCATGAACACATGAACAATTGCACAGAAAGTGTTAATTTTTCAGTTGAAGTTTTTGTTTTGTGGTCAATTTTTATTCTCATTTTTATTGAATTTCCCATCACTTGTTGTAACAAGCAGTAAAGAAATTAAAACTGTCTTCTTATTTATTGCATTTTTTTATGTGGTAGAAGTATCGGCATTGGTAGGCCTACTCTGTATCGGCAAGTTTTCAGATCCAAGTATCAATGTATCGTTTTGAGAAAAGTGGTATCATTGCATCCTTAATTAAAGTCAACACATACATTAACAATATCAGAATCTATATTTTGAGCTGCTACCACTGTCATCAGTCCTCAAGTAGACTGTTTTCATGTTCACACTTCCGCTACTTTCCCTAATCTCATTTGCTGCACCTGCCACAATAAAAGATAATATTCTGTAAAGCTTTAGTGCATTTAATAATCTAGTGCGTAAATAGTGTTAATATTAACTCCTTTTTGACTAGTTGCACATTTAGCACACTAGTAGTACTCTGCTTGCCATAGCATCGGCCCTTGCAGCCCAGATATCAGACTGGGCCACCGGGAAATGTCCGGGTGCTCCTGATTAGCCACTCCGGATCCGATTCCAATTTAGGAACAAATGTATCAGTTTTTGCAGGTTTGAGGAATTCTCGTTGTCTGGCTAATAATGATTTAAGCACAACTACAACAGTAACCGGGATAATTGTCGATGTAACTCAGAGTTTGAATGATATGTTAAGCAAAACAGGGCACCAGCTTTTAAATCTCAAATGAATAAAGACAGACATGAAAGAGGCTCAGAGATTTATGTCAAGTTTTAGGGAATTTATTAACAAATTGCCCACACCATCAAAATAAATTCAATCTAGCCAATGTGAACTATGCTACTATGTGCATAGTTCCGCCTCACCTGCTTACGTCATAAACGTACGTGAAGGAGAGGGGGGCAGGGAAGTCTGGACGACATCCTAAAGTTCGGAAAGTTCTCGTTGATATTCTGGACTCCTAGCTCTACTTCATCCACGTCAAACCAACGATCCATCAAGTAAGCCTCACCTGAGCTAATCTAAACAATTCTCTGTAAATGATTCAGACTCACTTGAGGCTTTCTCTCTCTCATCTTCCTTCCCCCTGCAGAGTTCCCGGCTCCCACACTAAAATAAAATCCCACACTAAAATAAAATCTTTACATTTTACAACTGAATTATTTGTTGTATTCTGCAAGTGAGTCAAAGGCTTACGTAACAGCAAAATGACACCGGGTTTCTTTTTATGTAAAAGATCAACACAAAAGTAGTGGAATAATTTTAGCTGAAACTGAAAAAAAAAAATCAGCTACTTTTTCCAAATAAATATGGAAATTGTGGCAGGTAATTTTATTCAGTTTACATTACTCTCCTACACCAAAAAATACCCAGTGACAAATACTCACATGGCTGGTAGCTTTTTTTTAGCAGTTATGTATAAACTTGCTACTCAAAATTGGTTTTCAAGGAGCAGGTAAGGATGTTGTGTGGAGTTACAGTGACCAGCTTTAAAGAACTCAACACAATAATTAGAAATCAGATTTTCATTTAATTCAATTACCATAACAACCAGTCACATACATTCCAACATCACTTAGATCTTCAGTATTATCTGGGACTTCTCCATTTTCTTCACCGGCTGTTGTTCCCTTGCATGTCTGAATGTCCGGCTCTGCCCAAACTAGAATTTGCTGTTTCCAGTTTCATTGGCTCAGGAATTGCACACAACCTTTTTTTGCAGTTCCACTAAATCATCCCTGATCATCCTTGAACATCATAGGCGGCGATCCATGTCTCCTTCACTTTTACTAAATATGTTGAAGAGCTCTAAGAACACACAGAACCACAGCTGTGATCAGCAACACTCCTCCAATGAGTCCAATCCGAACCCATGGGAAATTCTCAAGCTGGAAAACATTCCAGGTTGTATCCAGGTTGTCTGCAAGGGATGGTTATTAAAAAAGGAAATAAGTATTTTTTTTTTTCCAATTCCTAACTCCAGAATTTATTAAAGTGTGTTGCAACTGACCCTTGTCTGAAAATGTCTCTTTCTCTTTAAAGGTCTCAGTCTGCTGTGAGTTGGGGAGATCTTTGGGAAACAGGTTCCCACCATCTGAAGGCACAATGCAGAAGCAATTAGAGAACATTTAATTTTCGGAGCAAAGTAAAGTATATGACCAGAAGTGAAACAAAATATTCAAATAAAAAGAAGAGACAACACAATATACTGCGTTCATGAAAACAAGAGGAGATTTAAACATTTCATTTAAAAAAGATTCCTCATTTATTTTCATTAACTGTGCTTTGTGTAGAGTCCTCTAGCCAAGGTTTGACTAATAAACTATATTCACAAACAAGCTGACAACTGCTTGCTCTTACACAGCCTACCAAGAGTACTTAAGCCTTTGGATATTTTACCCATTTAATTGATTTAACAAATCAATCATTGGAAACAATATCCTCTTTTTAACAAAAGAAAGTATAAAAACAACTTTAATGTCAAAGTGAAAACGAACTTATACAAAATAAGGACAATTAAATTAAAAACATATGTAAGATATAAAATAAATAATTGCATAAGTATTCACCCCCTTTAATTTAATACACCCAGTGCCATTGCTCCCCACACACACACATTACTTAGGTACACAGGTGGCAAGGGGTGACAAACCCCCCCAAAAAAATCCAGGCTTGTGAAAAATAATTATAAATAAGCAAAAAAACATATTTAAATATATATACGTAACCCATGTCTATAGCTATAACCAATTACCAGCTGTGAGCACCAGACTGGCTGAGAGGGAGATAAACATGATGAAACTGAAAATAATTTACTAATGTAGACAAAAAAACACACACAAAAAAAAAACACTAAAAGCCTAATTTTATATGCAGTTATTCAATACTAAAGCAACACTAAACTGCTTTGAACAAGAAAAAAAACATAACTTCAATTTGAAATAAAGATCTAAAACTGTTTCCCATATTCAGCCTGTTAGACTTGTCCTGCTTTAAAGAGTCTTGGATGCATCTTTGGCCACAATCACAGCACAGACTGTGTGGATAGGTCTCAGTCTGACTTGCACATCTGGACACTGCAATTTTACTCCATGCTCCTAGCAAAACTATAAAAGCTCGGTCAGAGTGTGTGGGATTTTTGCATCAATCCGCTGTCTTGTAATTTTCAAAAACGTATTCTCTGACTTGTTTGGGGCGTCTACAAGCTGTAATGTTAGCCATAAATACTGACTGGATGGATGGATGGATGGATCTTCTATACACACTCCTATTGGCACTTTAGTAAATAAAACCTATACATGCGTTAATTTGATCATTCTACCTTGGATCAAATGGGTGGACTCTTCCAGAAAAACAGGTAGAAGCTCAGTGGGGAATCCAGTGGCTCCAACACCATTCACATCATCTGAATGCAGTGTTTTCACCTCTTGGGATGTCCTGATCTGTTCTAAAGTGGATGTCTCACCAGACTCTGTAACTGTGTAAAAAGCAAATATCTGTGGTTTGACTTATAATTATGATTTTGATCCATGTTCTGTGGCTATTTATAGCATTTACAAAAGCTGGTGCTTTTAAATCAGCAAGAATTTAAGGAGGTTTTCCAATTTCACTTACGGATCACAGTGGGACACTCACCTTGCATTGTCTGAGAGGACAATTCTAAATAAACTGGTAGATGATCAGTAGTCGTTTCAATAGTTTCACCAGCAGTTGTCTCCTCCAGCTGGAATGGGTTCATCCAGTCATCTGTACTCGTCTCATCTAGGTCCACCACTGTTTCAGAGGGGGAACATCTCTCTAAATTTGTTTCTTGTGCCAAAATAATATTTATTTCCTGGTGATAATCAGCTCTGCCCTTTTGAAGGAATGAAAATGAAGATTACCGGCATCAACGACTCTTTCCATTACTGTCAGTGTGTAACTTTCTGGTAATCCAGGTTTAGGATGGTCAGACTCCCTAAAAATGATGTAAAAAAATATTGACGATGAACATGTTGATAGTTTTATCAGGTTTTGTAAAATAATCTTAATACCAATGCCATGTGTGAACAAGCAAGATGTTCCACAGTTTAAAGAGACCCAGAACTATGATACAGGAGTTCCCAATCTGCTGGGAACTTCCAGGAAGAAGATGCAAACTAGGGATGATGAATGTATTGGTAGAACAAATAAGCTTTCTAAGTAAACATCATGAAGACAAATTAATCTAGAAATATATCATATTTGATTCTTTTGTCTTGGGTCCAATCCAATATGGTAGACCCCAGCCTTCAGTGCTTGGTGTCAGTTTCCTATGCTCCCAAAATGTGTTTGCCAGCGGTGGAAAACAATGTTACTGATTGATTGTTGTGTGAGATTGCTCCTTTCTGAGATCCTTAATAACCAGGACCACTCTTGGTGGGTCTCATTAGTTATCAGCTGGTTCACCTTTTCTGCCGGGCATTCATGGAGAACTATCCATCACTTAGCATGGATCATGTCAAACCTGCTGATAGAGCTTCTCTGCTTAGCTGTTTTTTTCTCTTGAGCTGGCAAACATTACACGATAATTGGGCCTATTTTTTTCCCGATCTCTCCGTTACGATCAAAGCCAGCAAAGGCCTGATTGTCTGATGTGTACAAACATGGTGTCTGATTTTCCTGTGGTGTTGGGTGTGTTAAGAGTAATTATGTCCGCTCCGATCCGCTCGGAAGGAGAGATCGTAAATAATGAACATGTTTAATATTTACGACTAAAAATGCTGAAGTGTGTTGAATGCTCCAAGACGAGCTGAGCACGCACAATACGCAATGTTACATGTTAAAGTAACCGAAGCCAATCAAGACGTGAGCTGACTCAGCTGACGTGGAAGTAAAAGCAAGTAAAAATCATGGTGTCAGTTAAAACAAAAAACTTTTGGACTTGTGAAATTGAAGACCAGTTGGCTGATTTGTGGCAGCCAGAGGAATGTAACGTTTCGTCCAAAACCTACCACAACAGGACTGAAAGAGAAGAGTTGGACTGAAATAGCAACTGCAATGTATGTAGCCGGTAAGTAATCAGCAGGTTACCTAGCATCACTATAGCAACAGTGTAGTTTGTTAAAAAGACCCGCCAGTCATGACATAGAATTTTAACAATAGCCTTATTTTATTTGGCACTTTTAATTGTTACTGTATATGCCCGTAGTTGGAAAAGATCAAATAGCTTGACATTCGTCAGTTATTTTGTGTGTGTGAATAAAAGAGAAAATTACAGTAAGATAAAAAAGATAAAATGGTCTATTATTATTTGTACCAGTCCTGGTACACGAGAATATTTTTTTTACTTCAGCCAAAATAATATAATGTGTTCCACAGGCTGTTCTTGAAGACAGAAGTCTCATTTCCCTGTAACGTTTTTTTATCGTTTATGTTATTTCCTTGACCTAATGAGGCTGCCCTTTCTTTTCTATGGCTTCTTTTAATTTGACACATCTTAGCAAACTGGTTTTGCATACAATTTTTATTGTAAAGGAACACGGGACATGTTCAGTTTTTTTATGTTATTGGGAGATGAAGTGCTATAAACAACAAAGAATGAGCCCAATCACATGTTGTTACATTTTCTTGAGCAGGCTGTATGCAACAAAATGTGCTACAATTCAGGCCAAAATTTCCCACGCAGGTTTGACGTCAGTCAACACTGCTTGAGTATTCTTGGCAGCTTCAAAACAGGAAGAAGATTGTCGCAGCTCATTCAACTGTGGGAAAGGATTCTAAGTGGCACTAAGAAGAAGAATGTTTTATCAGCGGCAGCTCATGAGTCAAAAGCAAAATATGAAAAAGTCAGACGGGCTCCTGGATACATATTGGACACGTGACCAATGAATGAAGGCTGCTTCAACTAGAGCCGGGACTGAAAACACATGCTGACATGGCTCCTTTCCCAGTGACCAGGTAATAAACATTATAGATCATGTTTAGAGATTGATAATGATGATGACGATGATAATGATGATGATATGACCTCAGTGATGACTTGCAGTAGCATTAGCTGTAACAACTGCAACAGCTGCTGTGTAGGTTCATTAGAATTATGTCATATTGAACCAACAGCCTAACTTGTAAGCAGGGATACTACTTTAGCAGTTAATAGTATTGTTTGCGTAGTAAAATAACCGCCTACGCTGCATCTGATTCGGTTCCCATTGGAGTGTCTGTTCACCCTGCAAAATCTATGTGTGCCCACATCTGTGGAGGCGTTTCTGCCTACTAGGGCCCCGTCCACACTACTGCGTTTTAGTTTAGAAACGGAGAGTTTAAACGAAAACTATCTCCGTCCACACTAGCGTTTTCCCTGCATATTAGAACTGATCTCCAACACTGGGCATGCGCGCGCTGGTATGAATAGGAAACAGATTGACCATTCCTCAGATTTGATGAAAGTAGCCAAGCTAACGTACCTGCTAAACATGTGAAAGAGATTATTTTTCATGGACCGATGATGAGGCCAGTAACGCTTGTAATCCGTTATCCATGTTGCAGTTTCTAACGTAATGTACTCCAGGCTGTTTTTGCATGTTATCTTCCGGGGACCGGTCATCTGACGGGTGGTTGAGGAATCAGGAAAGGATACGCCATGACAGATGACACCCAATCATAGAGCCGAGTGTGATCTGCTGCGTCATTTTTTCTAAAAACGGGTTTGGCAGCGTTTCTAAACTTCTACGTTTGCTCAGCTCTCAGCGAGGACGGTCGCTTTTTTCCCTCCCTCCTTCTCCTGTGTCTTATCCAACAGCTCTCTGTCTCCTGTGCCTCTATCTGGAGTATCTTTTGGCAATTTTCTCAGAAACCAAACTGAATAAGCGAAGATGGAAATGGTCACCTGGTCTCTGAATGCTATTGATAAAATCTACTCAACTCTACGAAACGCCGGTAAGGGTCAACCGGGGTGTCCTGCGGAGACGTATCCGGCGGGCTACGCGCTGGACGCTTGGACAAAGTTTCAGCCGTTGTGTCTGTCAATACTCTCCCAAGAACATACTGATGATTTATATCTATTCGCAATCATGGTGATCGGGTTTCTGCTGATTGGAATGGGCAGTTACTGGAACTACAGAAAAATGGAGCAACATAGATCTGAAACATGGTCGAGATTGGTCACTGCTCTGGAAGCAATTGGATGGCTGAAGGAACAGTTGGATGCGTTGATTCGTACTGATGGGACTCAGAACCAAATGCTGGGGGAGCTGGGACGCAGAAAAGACGCTGTAAGAGGCGATCTGGCCGGCGCTCTGGGACTCATCCGCAATTTGTCATCGGACTTGGAGAAACTGTCGGTGCGGATTGAGGCAACTGGAAATTAATTGGATTTGGAACTATTAATCTGGGAGTTAATTTGGATTTGGAACTTTAATTTGAACTACAATTTGGCTGAATTAGATTATAAAAGAAACAACTGACAGACTGAAGGGGCAGAGAGGAATATTTGATCTCTCCCTGCTATCCAAATAATTACTGTTTTGGCTCCCAGGAAGACCTTCAAGCTGGTCCTAATTAAATGTCCCTGAGAAGAATGTCAACAGAGTCTCCTCTCCCCCGTACACCTGCATCTACTGACGCACACACTGACACGGTTACACACACTCACATTCACACACACCGTCTCGCTGTATCCTAAATTCTCTCTCCTGCAACAGGAAGCTGGATAACAGCGCACCTCGGTTTGGCAGCGCGTTAACCTGTGGACTGTAGCTCATACCCGCCCATCCTTCCTGATGTGTCATTGTTAATGTCTGAATATGTGCTTAAATGTTTGTTGGTGTGTTTTTTTCTATTACCTGCGTTGTGAGTGCTGTACGGACCCACAACACAGTTGAGTGTTTTTTCTCCTCACCGTGGAACCCTCCCCTCCCCAGATGTGTATCTCTCTATGTTTCATTAACGGGAGCGCCGCTCGGTGGCTACATGCCCAACAGTGACCTGGATCTGTTTGTTGTTGTTGTTTGTAATGATCTTGGACAGGTTGTGCTGTATCTGTAAATTTCTTGTATGCGTCATACTTGTATGTGTCATTCTTGGCCATTAAAGCTGATTCTTATTTTGGGTGTCTTTTTTTGCCGTTTTATTGTGGATGGGAGGTGCAAACGTAATAAAAGGTCTCAGTTTTTAAACAAAAATGTAGTAGTGTGGACGGGGCCTAAGACATTGATAATAACGTGCTGCATGGGGGGCTTTCCAAGATGGCGGAGTAACAGGACCTACGACGCGGTCTCTCCTAACAAATGACAAACAAACAATGAAAATAATACTAGCCTCAGCAGCCTTATGTACACCTTTGGGTTAATAGATATATGGAGAAAAAACAATAAAAACAAAATTATTTCACATGGCAAAACAAATCACGCTCATCTACATCTAGAATAGACTTTTGGCTAACACCAGACAACATAGCAGATACTATGAAAAGCAATATCTTACCTGCCCCCCTTTCAGATCACAAAGTTATCACTCTTGACCTAAATAACTCAAATCCAATTAAAGAAAAAGGCAATTTTACATACTGAAAACTTAACAATTCCCTCTAAAAAAAAGAAATAAATAGAGGAAAATATTAAAAGAACAATAGAAAAATACTGGAACATTGCATCCTCTCAAAATTCATTCAGAAATAACTGGGAATTATTCAAATATGAATTAAGGAAATTACTAATGAAAGCAGGCTCAGCACACGCAAAAACTCTGAAGGAAAAAGAAACAAAGATAGTAAAATAAATCCTATCACTAAACAATATATATCCTGAAAACTTATCAGAAGACGATCAAGTGAAACTAATGAACCTACAAATTAATTTTGAGAATATTTATATATCCAAAGCCAAAGGAGCGTTTATTTGCTCAAGGAAAAATGGTTAGAAGACGGTGAACAAAACACTCACTACTTTTTTAAATTAGAAAAGCAACATCAAAAATAATTCCTCCACAAAACTGAAAATAAAGAATGATACATGTGAAGACCCTACCAGAATTTCAGAGTGCTACGAACACTTTTATAAAGATCTATATAATACAAAATCCTTAGATAACATCGTAAATCAACTCCTGAACTCCCTAAACAACATTAAACAATTAAACCAACTCCAAAAAGAAGACTGTGACTCTCAAATCCCTAGCGTAGATATCGAATCCTCTATTAACAAACTAAAACTTAATAAATCCCCTGGTACTGATGGATTAACTTCAGAATTCTATAAAAAATATTTAAAAGAGTTATCACCCTTTTTATAAAAAGTTTATATTGAAAGTCTTGAATATGGAGCACTCCCCCCAATAATGACCCAAGGCCTTATTACGTTAATTCCTAAACCAAATAAAGACAAATTACTGTTGGATGATTGGTGTCCCATCACCTTACTTCAAAATGATTTAAAAATTACTGCCAGCTGTATTGCCAAAAAACTTTAAAAAAAATATCTAGGTGAAATTATTGATGAAACCCAATCAGGCTTCGTCACTGGAAGACACATTACAAATAATATTAGACTTGTACTAGATGTTTTAGATTACTCTGACCTAACTGAAGATGACGGATTTATTCTATTTTTAGATTTCTTCAAAGCGTTTGACACAATGGAACACAACTTTATGTTCAAAGCGCTAGAAAAATGTGGCTTTGGAGAATCATTAATTAAAAACTGTCAGATGCTCTATCATCAACACAACGCAACTATAAAATTATCTTATGGCTGTTCCAAACGATATTACATCAAAAGGGGCCTTCAACAAGGTTGCCCAGCCTCTCCATACGTATTATTATTGGCAATGCAAATTCTATCTACCCTCATTAAAAACAGTGATTTACAAGCTATATAGCCGACAGAAATTTTATCATCTCCCAACTAGCTGACGATACAGCTCTCTTTCTGAAAAACAAAGATGAAATTAAATTGATGTTATCGGTTCATTTACCAAGGCCTCTGGATTAACATTAAATATTGATAAGAGCGAATTAATATCTATCAAATCCAACTGAGAAAACATTTTATATGGCATCCCAGTAGGGAACTCCATTAAATATCTTGGAATAACAATACTTAAAAATTCAAGATTTAAGATCACTGGAAAATTTCAACCCCTTAATAAAATCTGTAGGGCAAAGATTTAACCTATGGCTCCAAAGAGACCTCTCCCTTGCTGGTAGATCCCTAATAACAAAAGCAGTAGGATTATCCCGACTAGTTTATACTGCTCTTGCCCAAAAAAGATGGGAGATGTCCCAAAAAACTGCCTTTCCAATATAGACAAACTAATATTCAGTTTTGTATGGAAGAGCAAAAGCCACCTTATAAAAAATATGTCTTAATGAACACACCAGATAAAGGCGGAATTGATGCCCTGGACTTCTCATCTATAAACACTCCTTTTAAAATCAAATACATCAAGAGTCCAAAAGCATGCATGATAGGTGAATTGATCACTCTAAAATTGTCCCTAGGAATGAATGTGAGTGTGAATGGTTGTCTGTCTCTCTGTGTTGGCCCTGCAACAGACTGGCGTCCTGTTCAGGGTGTACCCTGCCTAACGCCTGATAATTGCTGGGATAGGCTCCAGCTGCCCCGTGACCCTGAATTGGATAAGCGGTTAAGAAGATGGATGGATGGATGGATGGACTGATATATAAACACAATTTTCACCTCACAAATACTTCATTTGGAACAATAATGACATCAAATCTAAAAACAAAACACTGTTTTGTAAAAACTGGTTTGATAGAGACATAGTCTTAGTCAGCCAGTTGCTAAATACAAATGGTGCACTTCTCTCATATTCGCCATTCATGTCTCTTTATCAATTTCCTGTGCCAGCCAAAGATTATGCTATTGTCTTTGATGCTATCCCCAACTTCTATCATCAGCACCTAAAGGAAAAGACTGCATCACACCTTCATTTGATCCAAATAGACTCTGATTACCCATCTATAAGCAGCAAAGTATCCAACAAGGTAATTAGAAACTCTGTTAAGAAAAACACCATATCTTCACCAAACTGCATATTTTATTGGTCTAACACCTTTGAAAATATTGACTGAAAATGGACATGGTTGCTGCCAAGGAATTACCTACTGGTTAACAAAGTAAAATAAATATCATTTAAAATCCATTATAGATGTTATCCGGTCAAAGTTTTTCTACAAAAAAGATATAAATGGGAAATGGACTGTTTGTGCACATTTTGTAAAAAGTATAATGATTCTTTGACACACCTGTTCTGGGACTGCAACTATACAAAAGTGTTTTGGACTGATACAATGAACTTTCTATCCAGAAAAGGTATAAACATTCCCATAGACAAAAAAAATGTACTATTTGGTATTCAAAAAAGTAACCTTAAAAACTCCGAAAAACTATACACCGCTAATCTTATGTTGAATTAAATATTATCAAAATTAATTCAGTGCATGTTCAAGCAGAGACAAAATGGAGCCAATTTCCAGTTCTTAACATTTATTTTGAACAGATTAACAAATTGCAGTTTACAGAGAAAGATGCCCTAGTTTCTATGGGCCAGATTTTAAAGACATCTGACGATTGAATGATCTTCATTTCACAACTTTATAGACAACAGGCCTCGCCAGGACTCTAGGCGTTTCTTTTCCCTCCAATCAGAACATTTCCATACAGTGTCTTAACTATGATTGGCTGTCAGAGAATTATGCAGTCATAAGATGAGACGTGTCCCTGTTCTTGGTCAAAAGTTCATTCTGAGTTTTATGGTTTATGGTCCTTCTTAAGCAAAACTCTTTGTCTCAGAGATCCTCACAGGTCACACATACTCCCACCAGAACTTTATCAGACCACACGTTAGTCCCAAGGTTTCCTCCTGACCTAATTTATGGCCGTACCATGGAGTAGCTTTTCTGGCATCCTAAATCTACAGACATCCTGTTTTTACAGCCTGCAATAAAACTTACCCAAGAGTTTTATGACTTAAAAGCTTATCCCAATAACAAATACTGACAGACAATTTTTTACTTTTTATTTTTTACAACCATGCAAACTATATAAAACAGACTTTTACCTTCTGAATAATAGATGTTTAAAACATATGTAGAATACCACACTTATTATCCATGGAAAGTATCATATTCAAACCTCTGAATTTCAGCGTCAGAAACCTAACCTTAAAACATTTCTAGCCACGTTTAATCTTTACATAGACAATATTAGACTTAGCACTAACTCTAAAGTAGAGGGTGACAATTTTTCGGGATTCCCACGGGTCACGGGATTCCTGCAGGATTCCCGCGGGACGGGAGTCAATTTCACTGTTGGTAACGTGATCGGGACGGGACAGGAAATAATCCACGGGATCGGATGGGAAACAAGAAATTAGAATTTATTCATTTATTATTTTTTTTTACATATATCTTTGGTTGAATTCCATCGGGTCTACTACACTGCACGCACCAAATCTGAAACTGCTACGTTGTTGCTAAAATACCTGGATAAACTGGTAAGCATTTGATATCCGACTGAAAATGCTATAATGCTGCGTTCGAGAGCCCATTCAAACCAGTGGGACATGGGACTTATCCTACGTCCAAATAGGAAAAGTGCACTGGAATGCCTGTTGAAGTGGAACCTCCTACCTGCGAACTCGGGGTAGTTCGATGTACCCCGACTTCACCAAAATTAAGTCGGAGGATAATGGCGGCGCCCACGGAGTGTCACGTACTGAGAGGTAAAACTTGAACGAATAGGCTATAAACTGTACTTCTCTGCTTGTAGTGTTGTTTTAGACACTGTAATTTTAACACAATTTGTTTTTCATATTATGGTTTGAGTGTCGTTATTATCTGTTAGCATGCCTCTTCATAAACAAAGCGACTATCTGTTTAGCGCGGCGGTCGTCCATGTTTTCTGTTTACATTCCACTTCAATTGCCTCGAACGCTTAGAAGTGGGAGCTAGTACATTTCAGGTAGGAGAAGTCCCACGTCCCACTGGTTTGGATGGGCTCTCGAACGCAGCATTAATAGTTTGGTAGTCAGACGAGTCGAGTCCATTCATGACGTGGTAAGGAGGTCAAACGAGAATGCAGGATATGGTTAAAGATGGCGGATAAAGCTAAATAGATGATCTTTGATACTGTGCTAGGCTATGGTTTAAAGGCGGGCGGGGGTGGGGAGGAGGTAAATTACTAATCTACGGGATTCGGGTCGGGAGTCTTTCTCTCGGGATTCTTTCGGGACAAGATTCGGGACAGGGGGGGCTGTCACGTGATCGGGACGTGGCGGGAGTATTTTTTTGGGATCGGGACGGGAGCCACAATTGATTCCCGTGTCACCCTCTACAATGGCTATTATCCAAAAAACAAGAACAAACGGTATCGATGACAAAACATTTTTGATTTTCAGATGTCATGGCAAATATATATTTTAGATGTGTAATTTATTTTCTTATCCAATAGTGAACTGTGGCTCCATTGTGAGCTAAAGAAATGGGACACCTACAGGTAGACTTTGATTTTCTGTAATGATGATGGGGATGATGTCATTAAAATGTGCAATTTACTTTGTTTTACGCTCAACAGGCATTGAACTCGAAGGCAACTACCCCATGACGGAGAAAAGTAAGAAAGTACTATTTAAGGGGGGTAAACAAATATGAAAGGGTCATATCTGTAGCAATTACAGGAAGTGATTTTGTTATTTTTATTTCAGTTTTTTTCAGAGTTTCAAAGGTAGTTGTGGAGACCCTAATGGCCATCCTGGATGAGTTAAATAGCATCAACTCCACGGGAGAAATCACAGCGGAGATTGGAGAGTCGCCCATAAAAACTCTGGAGACATTCGACATGATGTCCAGGGAATTTGAAGAGAAACAGGGCATACGTGTGTTGATGGTAAATCAGAATAAAAAAGATTTAAGTCAGTGTTTCTTGAAATTTTGGATGTTAGGGTCTTTTCTTTGCTCTGAAAGCTTACAAATGGAACCACATGGAACCGGTAGGGTCTCTTTGGTTTCATTTATGAACTATCAGAGTTACACTTGTAAGGGTCACTTTTGCCCTAACTAAAAAAACAAGAGTCCCTGATTTCAACTATGAGAAGCACTTCCTTGAGTAATTCCACGCTTTTGACACTTGATAATTTGTAATATCATACAGGTTCAAAGCTGTCTCAGATTGGGGGGAAGGATGTGAAGACATGTACCAGTAAGACAGGTGTGATTAACAAATAGTAAATGGCTTGCACTTATATAGCCCTTACCAGCTGTACATGTGCAGCTCCAAAGCGCTTTAAGCTTGGTTTATGCTTGCCGCGTTCGCGAGGTCCGCACGGCTCCACGCGGCCAAATTACGTCATTTTAGCAACCACGCCTCTCCGCGCGGCCTCCTCCCGCCCAAAAATTTACGCACCACGCACCTAGGAAAATTTGTAACTACGCGGACGGTCCCGCACGGAAAAACATGGCGGACTGGCAAGAGCTCATATTGCCGGAGGTTCGTAAATAGACATCTTTATGATTCGGCCGATAGAGATCACTGTGATCAACTGTGTTTTAATGGAAGAGAGGACGGTCTCCTTTTTTCGTCTTTTTTCCTAATAAATAGCATAAAAGTTCTGCTTTGTTAAAGCTCACGGGTATCACCATCTTGTAAACAACAGTGATCACTACTTTTAATTCTACTTCCATAGAACTTTACATTAATCTGTGTATATAAAAGTGAATATTAGATTTCGAAGATGAATGAGATGGAAACTTTTAACATAAATTTCTACCAGAAAAATCACAGACACTAATCTCAGGCTGATGGACGTTGTGTCTCCGTCTCCTCCTCAGGAGAGGAGCTTCACCTGATTCAACCTGCTTCCAGCCAACACGAAACTGATAATGGCCATAACAAACATTTTTCATCACGTTCTCGTCTTTTATCTCTTAGGGAACACTGATGGCTGTCATTCCACTTTAAACTCTTCCTTCTCTGGACTAGCAGTTGCTGCATCACTTGGTAGTTTGTGGCCGTGGTAGCGTGAGTATATCAGACTCGGCTGCACACATCAGGCTAAAGTATGTGGTTGATTCTCCCTGTATCCCCCGGTCAGATGAAAACCGCTTCCATTGCAAATTTATTGTGTAACGCTATCTGCGTATTCAGCGGTACTTATTAAAGGAATTTGGGTCGTGGGTGAGAGGAATAACTCGAGAACAACAGCTGGTTCTTCTCTTCACACTGAGCGTATTCTCCAGTTTGAGTTTGATCCATATCACTCCGCATCCTCTCCACTATAGCAGCAGCAGAATATAGTCCCCAAAAATGTGAAACCCGTGTTCACACAGAACAAAAATTATTCTCATCTTACAATACTGGCGCACTGTCAGTAACGTTTTATCACCAGTAATGGTAACAGCGTTTTAACCATGGACAGACTAATCAGTTAGATTACTCGTTACTGGAAAAAGTATCGCTATTTATTTTAAAGCCATTATTCCTGCCACCAACTTTATGGGCGACAATTCCATCAATTGAACTACACCCCCCCCCCAAACACATATCACTTTATTATCTCTGCGTATAACAGACCCATTTATTGGTTTTATGATTCTTTTCTCTTTATTTAACTAACCGCTGTGCTACTGCAACACTGAGAATTTGCCCATTGTGGGAGGATAAAGGTTTATCTTGTCTTATCTTATATAATTGTGGGTGGTAGACATAGACAATGTGGTAGTGTAATACAAGTTGTATGAGTTTGACAGTTGTCTTCTTTTTTATCTGTTGCAGAGTCTTCACAAATGATAAAATGGAAAAATGTAATATGCATGGTGGTGGGCCACATGGAAAGAGGGCCGTCAAAAAGACCCCCTTCTACTCCATTATCACTGGTAAATAGAAAAACTGTCTACTAGTTCTTTGGCAATTGCTTCTTCATGTTAGAAAAGTGACTGACATGACATGCATTAACAAACAGTTTGGACTATATTAGACAGTCTCTGTAATCCTGACAATTATGAAACGTATTGGTGTAGTTACATGAAAGGAAGCCGTACTAAAGTTATTTCAGTCTTAAGTAATTCATTGATATTTAAAGAGAAAACCCAAACTCTCAAATGGGTTGGTGCCCAATGTCTATTGAGTCAAGTCCTTTGAAACCATGTACCTTGTCTTAATGGATAATATCTCTGTGATCTCTGACGCTTACAATATTTTTTGATTTATTATATTGTTTTGTTTGCAGAATCTGTTCAGAATACCTTCAAAGATGCCACGGAGTATATGATCAGCTCAGCAATGGCTGGACATCTCAAACAGGCCCAAAGTGGTGGAGGGGGTTATAAGAGGCCCAGAACACCATTGGTGTAATTTTATTTATGTATTTTTTTTACATTGTTGTTTAGGTTGATACAGTTTATTGGAATATTTGTAAATCTAAAAAATGTTTTGGACTAATTTTTTTGGGGGATTTTGTTTTATATACAAATACCTACAATAGTATACTTGTTTTTCCACCACAGTATTTGTTTAAATAAAGCAAGCTAAAGTTCTTGTATTTTGTAATATTATATATTTGAGTTTTTACTTTTATTTTGTTACAATGTATGTTTAAAAATGTGTTCAAATTAAAAACATGTACATTGCAGATTCATGTTTGTGATGGTTGGATAATGTTTGAAAAATGTATTGATTTACATTATAGTAGGATAGTTGGGTAAATGTTAACATCAAGAGATGTATTTATATCCAGTGGTAAAATAAGCATAATGTTACTGAAACCTTTTTAAAAAATCATTTTCATAACATCTTAGCACAACATAAAGGAAAGGATCACAGGTTAAATTTTATTCGATTAATGAACACAACACTAACGTTTCTGGTAAGCTCCTTATACCAACTATTTATTGACGAAAACCTCAGCTCAAAACTATGTACGTACACACCACTGTCCCCACACCTATGGGTTTGCGCAGGTTTTAACAAGCGCAAACCGTTGATAAATCAGGCCCTTAGTCTTGTGAATATGACGAAATTTGGTCTTACTTTACCAAAGTTATATGGGGGAATGGAATAGTTCAGCTGCCTAGTATTTAGTCCTTCAGCTGCCATAAATACTTGGAAAAAGACAGTATTTTTATTAATTTATTTATAGGAAGATTAATAAAGTAACAACTTTAACATGACTATCAAAATAGGTCAACTGTGTTAGGATGGGTGAAGACTGTCTGATCCACCTCTCTGGCTGCAGTGCACGCTCCCGACCTAAAGCCTGTACTTGCAGTGTTGCAACAAATAAAAACAAATCCTGGATTTTGAATTATAGGTTAAAAAAGCTAAAGTAAAAATCCATCACTTTGTTTTTTTGTATTTGTTAAATAGGACGTTTTTACTTTTGGCTTTAAAAAACAGAAAAATTAGGGAGCACGGTGGCGCAGCTCGTAGCGCAGCTCACCTCACAGCTAGAAGGTCCTGGGTTTGATTCCCGCCAGGGACGCTGTGGGTGCTGAGGGTGTGTTTGTTCCTCCCTATCATCAGCATCAGAACATGTAAACTCCCTGGGTGGAGTTGCATGTTCTCCCCATTTTCCTTTAAGTAGCTAATGTGAGCTACTTTCACAAAAGCATGCACCAGTTCTGGGCTATACACTGCCCCCTCCTGGCTGACCAGGGCGCCTGAGGGATTGGGGAGGATCTGGCTGGAATAACGTGATCCTTCCACGCGCTATGTCCAGCTGGGGAATCCCCAATCCCTCAGGTAAAAAAAAAGGGCCACTCCTCAAAGCATGAAGGAGGCTTGAGCTCAGTGTAGGGCCCTCCTGGGGTTGGTGGAGGGACAGCAATGCCCAGGACTGTACTTAGGGACACTGGGTGATAAATAATGGGGGGAAAACCGTGAAAAAAAAACAACAGAAAAATCAAGAGAATATTTGAGAAAGCTGAAGTTCTGAGTCCAAGCATTATCGGTTTTGAGAGTGAAGAGACATAATCCCGCTTTAAAATTGTAAGTGTACACCCTTCCTTAATGGCAGTAAAATTCCCCCATATGGCTGCGGATATCACACTTTGTGGTTTAACAAGCGACAACTATGGGTGGATGTGGTCACAGATATTAGCATGTTAATATCGCTGATATTAGGTAGTACATTTCATTGTCAAGTTTCAAAGAGTTTAAAAGAGTCCAATCTGAGACTGAGACCTCCCAGACTCATTGATTATGTAGAGTCTTTTGAAGATGCCTGAAGATAATTGTTCTTTCATGAAACCTGTAGGAACCTATAACTAGAACTGTTGAAATTAATCATTTAATTCATGCATCGGCATGCACACAGAAACAATGCTGCATCGCAGCAGAATCCCACAATAATAGATTATAACATAATAATTAATAATAAGCCGCAACCTTCTTTACCCCCAATTCACAACGGTCGCAGAATGAATGCACCCCAGTATTAATCTCTTAAGCCCTAGGTTGTTGTTTTTTTCTGAATTTGCTATACCTACACTCTGGAAGACTTTTTATAGCTTGTAAAAGGTCCAAAATGTTCAAATTGCTCTCATATAATAGGAATGTCTATGGGGATACTGTGAATGTGAAAATTCTCAAGGAAATCATAGTGGGCATGAGTAATTGAAGTTGAAAGACAGAAAATATGAAATATGAATAGGAATTCCAACTGAGGAAAAAACAAATTTTCAGCTTGTTTTCAATGTAAAGAAGCAAATAAACATAATAAATAGTACTACTCACTCTTATTGATTTTAGACCAACTGTTGGTGTCTGTAATAACAAATAATTGAAAGTTAAATGTTACTCTAGGAGGCGTGCTCCCAAAAATGGAGGCTAGCAGGCTTAAGGGGCTAATCATCACAACGAAGCTCCGACAGCCTTCAGCTCCGACAGCCTTCAGCTCCGACAGCTTTCAGCTCCGACAGCTTTCAGCCAATGATGCTCAATTCTCTTCCTCGTCTTCTTTGGTTTCTTTGGTGAATCTGCTATGGCTTAAGTCTCAAAATCCGCTGGTTTGTTTATATCATTAGGTGGCACGTAGCTTACTGCTACCGAAACTAAAGCGACACTCAGTACAGTACATTCAGAGAAGCGGTCCGTGGGTCAAAAGTTCCATAGTGCGGTAAACAGCAGGAGGACCATGCCATTTAGTGACAGCTCCGAAAAAGAATATCAAAAAAGCCGTTTTGTCACTTAAATGTTATGAAAATACGTTTTTTTATGGTGTAAAAGTCAAGGAGTTGTTCTTTAATAAACCTTGCGCACAGATTATTAAACTGTGCACACGGATTACTAATCCATTCCCTTGGTTTATTAAACCATGTACCTGGATTCGTAATCTATTCCATCGGTTTATTAAACCATGTGTGATAGTGTGGGGGGTCCTGTCAGATTGATAAGGCGCTCTGGCTGTGTGGCCTCCAACTTGGTCCTCTGGCTTACTGGTAAGTGCTAATGACTTTTACCTAGGAAACAGTGGATCAAATCCTGCCCAGCCCCTTGTTGTACACAGGAACCTCCGTATTTTCTTTCCCGCCGTCTTGCCTTATTAAAGTTTAGTTGTAAATTTCCCGCATTTTATCTTCATAAGTAAATCCTCTGCCTCTCAGTTTAGAGGAGTGCAAGAGCTGCTGCCTGCTGCAGTTACAGTGGCAGGTCTTAGAAAGGGAGCAACAATAAGATGCACCTGATGAAGGTAGAGCCGCTCAAAAACCAACTAGAAGACAAGTAAATATATCAGGGAAATGGGACAGCAAGTTTCCTTCCCTGCAGAGGAACTGGACGGGGCGCAGCATCAACACAGGTAGGCGCGGTTCTGTTCACTTAGTGACAGATTAAAACGCGTTGGAAATGAGCGACAAAGGTAGGAAATCGTCCAATTTAAAAAATCTTAAATAAGAGGTAGCCTACTCTATCCACCTCTGTCTCAACCTTGGATCAGAGTATGAATTAATAATTGTATTTAATAATGTGGGGGTGGGAGGGGGTGCTGATCAAATCTTGCCTAGGGCACAAAATACCCCAGGGCCGGCCCTGATATGGAAAGACAACTGGGCAAACCTAATTTTTATAATTAGAAAACCAAGTAGGCTACCAAGTGTCAAAGTTATCTTTCTTGGTGTTATGGGTCCAGTTAGACAGTACAAATCAATTTCGTTCAGATATATAAAAAAAGATTCAATAGAACAGAAATAGGCAGCCAATAAAAGGTCATGGAAAGATGGCAAGAAGAAAAAAAACTGGTATGTGGCTTTATTAGATTCAAAGGAAAGTTGGCATAATGACGAAAACAGGGCATAACAGAAAGGAGGAAATATTTATATCTAGATTAGGATTAAATAAAAAAGGGTAAAATAAAATATTATTTAAACAGGGACATGGCTATACTGTTGTGAGAAAAGTTGTGGTCCCACATTTACAAGATATCAAATTACAACTGGACATCCAATACCTTTTAAGCAAAATGTCTAGTTCTGAAAAAAAAAAAAAGCAGGGCATATTTAGTATGCACCAAACCAAAAGTCGCTTGACAACCACAGTGAAACAGAAGTTTACGACTTATGGTGTTATTTTCAGAGTTTTTTTGTTTAAGCGTTTAGGTTTTACATTTTCTACGTTATTGAACTGACCGTATATTTTAAACATGCCTTTTAAACAAAGGGACCACAGTTGCATATACAGCGTACAAACAACTTCTGCTTTTTTCCGTCTTTGTAGGGAGAGATTTGAAAAATGAAAAGATGTAAAGAGAGAAGAAGTTAAGAGTAATGCGACGATATTATACTCATGAACATTTATTTCTTGCTTTTCAATTAATGTTGAAGATAAAACAACTTATTTTGTGCGTGTGTTTGTGTGTGCGTGTAGATGGGGCGGGATGGGGGGGTCACACATAAAGGTGAATTGCTAATGAGCTCCAGCTGCTCTGCTGTTTCTACGTCCTAAAATATGTCACGGGTTTTGTGACTTTGGCTTAAAATGAAATAATAATAATTTAAAGACAAGTGAGAACATTTGAAAATAGCTCAAAAAATGGGTTTGGAGTGGGTCTTGAAGTGTCACTAGATAACACTGAAGAACAGCAGTTTTAGAAGTCGATTAAAAACACCAGAAAGATGAGTTGATGAAACTTACCTTGTTGTATAACAACACTGGTACTTCCCACTTTCGCTAACGTTTGCTCTCAAAGAAAGATGAAACTCTTCTTCATTAAATTTGCGTGATATAAGAAACCCTTCCTCCTGTGCAAGATTTGAAGTCTGGAAATGGAGAAAGAATAGTGGTTGAACAACATGTTACATATAGTGTAGCATCAAGGAAGATTAAAAGCATCTTCAGGATGATAATTAAGAAATATAAAAAGATATCATAAAAACAAAGGCTGATATACATTTTGTTGATAGTGATTTAAAGGGAATATTCAGACACAAATTCTATTAAACAAACAATTGATGGACCACAAGTTAAAAACAGAACCATTATGGTTGTGTTTTTTAACTTGTGGTCCATCAATTGTTTGTCTTATTATTTCTATTTGTTTCTAATTCATATGTGTTGAAGTTTCCAGATAATCACATAAAGATAAGTAAACGTGTGAGCTGCCATCTGGAGTGTATCATACATCATCATGTGAAATGAGACGTTTGCCATTCCTAGTCCAAAATAAACTCCGGGGAAGTTCCATGTCGGGTTTAACGAAGCATGCTAGGTCCACATCAGTACCGTCACGTACAGTGATAGATTGCTGGGCACTGGGCTCTGGTATGTAAAGCCAAGTGAAGAGATACGAGGCAGTGTCAGCACATGGAGAGAAAAGACAATTATATCATTCGTGTATTATATAGATTAATTACACAAAGAGTGAAACATTTCAAGCATCTATTTGTTATAATTTTGTTAAATGGTAACATTAATAAAAATAACAACAATCAGTGTCACAGAAAGTTAGAATATTACTTAAGACCGATAAAAGGATATTTTAAACAGGAATGTCAAGTTTCTGAAAAGTATAATTATTTTATGCGCTCAATACTTGGTTGGGGTATGTTTTCCCTGAATTGCTGCATTAGTGCAGCTTGGCATGAAAGTGATCAGCCTTTGGTTCTCCTGAGATGTAACGGAAGCTAAGCTTGTTTTGAATGTTGCCTTCAGGTCATCTGCATTTTTGGATCTGGTGTCTCTCCTTTATCTTGACAATACCACATAGATTCTCTTTTAGGAGTGTTGGCATGAACCAAGTCCTGTTGGAAAAAGAAATCAGCTTTTCCACAAAGCTTGTCAGCAGAAGGAAACATGCAGTGCTCTGAAATATCCTGGAAGATGGCTGTGTTTACTGTGAACTTCAGAAAACCAAGTGTACACACACAAGCAAATGAAACTTTACACTGTACTTAAAGCAATATGAATTATGTGCCTTTGCCCAAAAGCCCGCCCACAGAGAAAGCTGTGCCCGCCCTGGAAAGCAGATGGAACTAGGCCAAGCACCATGGGCAGTTGGGCCATGTATTGACTCTGATAGACACCCCATACCATTCGGTGGATGTACGGACCGATTTGTTGTTTGCAGGCCATAGATAAATACAAAGGAGAAGAAGAAGTAGTAGACTTGCATGCTAAATTGTGATGAAAATTAGTGAGAGATACAGACAAGGAAGGGAATTATCAAGGATTTGAACGGCAGATGAAATGGGTTTTGGATATAAGACTTGTTTTGGGCTAACTGTGTAGAAGGAGGATATTAACTGCACCGTTGTGGATGTAAAAAGATTTTTGTTGTTCAAGATGGCTGTTCTTGGTTTTAAAATTCCTCTTCAAATGATAAGCTGTCTTTCTTTTTTGCTTTTTGGGTTATTTGACAAAAGCTTGTACTGTGTCTACAGCTATGTTTCGTTTAATTGATTGACATATATTTTAATCACAAGCAGGGATAGGATGGTGTTGAAATTCAGCCTGGGAGCTTGGAAGTTTCTTTACCTTCGGTGGGTCATGGATAGGATTTTTTTCCCCCTTGAATCTGTCAAACTTTCTGGCGCTGAGGCAAAGCCCTGTGAGGTCAGGCAGACTTTCTTTCAAAGTAGAAGAGAGCTACTGACATCTGGTAGCAGCTGTCAAACAATATCAAAATAGTTGACAGCAGAATTGAGTGCAGCAGCGAGAAGTAGGCTACTAATTTCACTTACAGCATCACCTGTAGTGCTTACAATAGGCGAGTTTCCACTATCGGATCTTCAAGGTGATTCAACTAGATCTAAATCTGACCCTGTCTCTATATACAATCAGCCCTATAGGGTATCCACTGAAGAAATCCACATATTACACAGTTTCAGCAGCGAGTAGCATCACCTATCAGTGCAAAAAGAACAGCAGAAATCAGAGACTGACATGGAGGATACAAGGCTTGTTGCTAGTCTCTGTTTGCTGTTGTCCTAGACTGCTTCGCCAGTGTTATTTTTTCACAGCCTGACTTAACAACAGCCACATTTAGCGGCTTGATCAGGCCATTTCAAAGGACACACCCCAAAATAACTTCTTCTTCTCAAAAAACAAATTACGATATGTTATGTTGGGTTTTCCTTATTTAAGCTATAATCATCAAATACAAGAAAAAAAAGGCCTAGAATTTTCTTTAATGTGCATTTTAAAGAAACGAGGGTTAAAGATACCCCACTTTTTCACAATATGAAGATTTTGGAGTTGTACTTGTATAACATCTCTGGCAAAATAACTTGAAAGGAAAACCCTCGTTACATAGCAGCACAGCACCATTACATCATCATACATACAATGATGCAAAAAAGTATGGCAGCCACTGATTCTGCAAGTTGTCCCACTTCAAAAGATGAGAGGTCTGCAATGTTTTATCATAGATACAGTTCAACTGTGAGAGACAGGATGTTGAAAAGAATTCAAAGTAATCACATTAATTTTTTTAATTATTTTTGTATAATGGTGCACCTATAATAAAGCAAGAATTTTGGCCCTCACAGACCTGTTACTTTTTTTTCAGAAGCCCTTCCTCAACTCATTACCAGTATTATTGACTCTTTTTCCGCATAAAATACCTCTGTCCCCAACTTTAAACAGTTAGACTCCAACTTCCACCATTCCCAAGACCAGAGAGCTGTGCAAAGACACCAGCGACAAGATTGTAAACCTGCACAGAACTGGAATGAGCCAGTACACAACAGACAAGCAGTTTTTTTGACAAGAGATCAACTCTTGGAGCAATTATTAGAAAAGGATCACTGACAGTCTCCCTTGCAAGATCTCACCTCGTGGGGTAAACATGATCATGAGAACGTTGAGAAAACAGCCCAGAAATACATGGGGGGAACTGGTCAATGACCTGAAGAGACCTGGTACCAAAATAAGGGCTAGCTAAGGGTTACTTTTGATGAAAACTGTTTTGGATTAAAATCCTGCAGCTTCCAAAAGGTGCCCCTGCAAAAAAAACAACAACCTATTTGGATATCAGCAGTCTGTGTTAAATACCACAAAGATTTAATGTAATATACACTTAGTAATCTAATGTCATAATTTCCCATTTTCCAAAAGTAACCACAGCAGATTCTCCAGTTATTCACAACAGGAAATAAATGCTCTTATTGTGAAGATGTACATAGCTACTTCCGCCAATAGTTAGCACTAATTTAAGTCTGAAAACATCACTTTCACTGAATAATTTTTCTATTTTTAACGCAGGTGTATCTTACTATGAAATGTACTGAATCTATACAGTGAGCCAATATGCATAAATATACATAAATACGGAGCATTTAAACTCTGCACCACACACACCGCAAACTCTGCACGCACACACAGCGCGTAAATATCCGAAGCAGATCTATACTTCCCACAGACAATTTATGAACGTATCATATCACCACAAAGCCAATACGGCAATAATAATATACTCACATGTCATTTAGGATCACAAACACACGCTGCTGTACAACAACCCGTAGTTTGGCTGGTTAGGAAGGAGAGCTGATGTGTTGTGGGCTGATTTATAAACTGGGAATGTGTTAATTGCGTCAAAAAAAAAAAAGAAGAAGTTAATTCTAGGTATTAATCGACCGGCGTTGGTGCGTTAATTTCAAGAGTCCTAACTTTAAGCAGTTTTTTTGCACAAAGATAACCATGTTTACCTTTTCTGGTGATATATGGAATCATTCTTGGCTGATAGCATACCTAGAATCTATAGTGCTTGACATCTCCGGGGGAAAAAAAGAACCGAAATAAGGCACCGAAATGTGCGCTGGTTTTCGGTCTGGTTACTACCGTTTCTGTCAGAACCGGAGCCATGATGACACCAGATATCGGTACCTATCCCTCCTCGGGACCCGTCGGGTCCCAATGGGTTGGGCCGGGTTTGGGCTTAATTTCTTGAGCTTTAGTGGTTAGCTGATCTTTAAAACTTCATTACGGACCTAAAGTCCAAATGGCAGGAGAAATAAGAAACAATCAACATGAAACTAAAATACAAGAAAATTTGAAACTTAAGATCTTAAGAAACATAATCTCAGCGCAAACATTTATAATAAAGCGCTCCACTGGTTAACTAACACTATTTCGATCTACCTGTCAAGATGTCGCATGCACACTGCATGCACAGAGAAGATCTGCATGAAAGAATGGGCCAAAAAATACCAACTACTGTGTATGCAAACCCGGTAAAGACCTACAGTAATACTTATTTTCTCCACCATTATAGAAATCAATTATTAAAAAATCAGAATGTGATATCCTAGACTTTTTTCTTTCATTTCGTCTCTTACATTTAAGATGTCCCTGTGCTGAAAAATACAGACCTCTCCTGTTTTTAAGTGGGACAAATTGTATAATCGGAGGCTGCCAAATACTTTTTGCCCCACTGTTACGGGGTTAGGCAACTACAGGATAGTAAAACATTCGTCTACTTTTTTTCTGCCTTGTCATCGTCTCATTCAGTCTGTGGGAAGTGTAATGAAGATGAGACAAAGATTTAGTCAAGTGATTTAAAATAATAAAAGGTATATAAGGTCTTTGTCAGCATCAAATGTAAAATCTGCATTATGCATTGCTGCAGTTATTTTCACTTACATAAAAAATAATTTCATGACATGATCCAACTCACCATTCACTGAGAGCCAGACGGTTGATATGACAGTTTTTTCTTGCCAGATGCACTCATATACATCTTGATCTCGAAACTTCGTTTGTCTGAGGACTACAGACCAGTTTCCCTCTCTTATTTGTTCCACTGAAGGCAGCTCGACCCGGCCCTGGAAAGTATCAAAATATTCAAAAACCAGGAATCGACAAATTTGTCTGCTGAGCACCTGGCTGGCTTTTTTACAACAGTCAATTGATATGAGCCAACATGATATGAGCCATATTTTACAAATATAATTGTCACAAATACGCTTGTTTTGTTTTACATGCGTGACTCAATATTATGTATTTTGCTTGCTAATTCTTGAATGAAAGGTGGGTTAAAAAAAATCCTCCAGTATCCTACAGTGGCTAAAAAAATAATTGGAAATAATTGGAACTGGTCTAATTAAAACCCTTTTAATTAGACCAGTTTTTTATTGTGTGTGAATCACAATAAAGCATTGCCTGAATCCTTTCGAAACCTTGCCTGATAAATGAGCCATTCATTTGGGTTTGTTTCATAAATGGTTCAAACCATCTGTTTCAGTTTTGTCCTTGAGCAAGACACTTCACTATCTTTACCTGCTGGTGGTGGTCAGAGGACCCAGTGGTGCCTGTGTATGGCAGGCTCACTTCTGTCCATACCTTCAAAGTCAGTGTGAAAAAGGTGATAGGCTTCAATTTCAATAGGGCATGGCAGGGACGTCATTGAAATTGCTGGTTAGTGTCAGCTGAAATAAATGCCTGTAAAACACAACTGAAGACGACAAAAAAACCATCTCCGAAATGCTCCGAACTCACAGGGAAATTGTGCAAGTGATTATAACAAACATCAGTGAAGTGAACCAGTTTCGTGCCTTATTTAGAAGCTGCACTTTGGGTGCCCAAACAACTCAAATTATTATATCAATGCCAAATTTGATAAAGCTGCCTGTTAAGGTTATTTGTGTTGGGAAAATTACAAAGAATTTAGTTATTTGGCTATTCATAGTCAAAGGACTGGTTATGGCAGTCAATAATTTTAATAATTCATGGAAAATTACTATTATTTGGGGCACCACCTTTATCAGGAACTATTTTAACAGCCAAATGTTTATATCAGTATCATAATCTGAAGGACTAAATTCTTTACCGTTTATTGACCATAAACTTTGCATAATGTGTGTACAATTGTAATTACTGTAACTACTTTAGCACCAATGGTTTACCTCTAAACCAATAAGCAGTGTAAGAAAACACAAACAATTCTTTGGATTAAGAAGTGTTATGTTTAAAAATGATCTGGATAAGAGTAATTAACCTTTGGAAAATTACTTAATTTATGGCTTGATCAAATAAGGAGAGTTCAAACACAGCTAATGAGATTAATTCTGTTTTTAAACCATCTTTTTTAAACCGAGTTCTGTTAACAGTTGAACAGTTAATAGCGATCTTTGTTTATGAAGCGCCGGCCTTAACCAACACGTGGGCTTCCTTAGCTGTAGCTCTCTGCAAGGCACGTGGGGCGTTTAGAGTGGCTCAAATACATTTATTAAACATTAAACAAAAAAGGGAAAACTCCTTTCATATTGAGTAGCTCAAATTACAGGGTTTAAAAAAACTCTTTGTCGGGAAAAGCCTTTAAAAAAACAGTGATCAAAACTCCAGGCCGAGGCCTGGTTTACCCAAAGATAGCAGATGAAACTTAAAAAGTTAACAATTAAAAAAGGGAAACGCCTTTAAAATTAGCTATCGTAACTAATTTGCCTCTGCCCAAACAGACCTTATGAACGTTTAAAGTCCTCCGAATTGCTGCACGTTGATGAGAGGGGGGTGGGGGGGTTCTCCAGGGAGTGCTAGCCAGCAGACTAACAAAGGATCGCTAATATGGCTAGCAGCGGTTGGAAGCTCCTGGCTTTGGCTTCCTCTTGGCTGGCTGCGTGGCGATGGGCATCCACCTTTAAACAGAACCTTTTTGGAGCTCTACAGTTTGGCATTCACTTCTTATCAGCTCGGTGGCGGCGCTAAATGCGGATTCTGGTTGGTTCGGCTCTCGGCACACCTGGCTCAGCTCCCGTTTCTCCGCAGTCGGCAGCCTGAAACTCAGAGGGGTTTCGTCAGGCTCTGGGGATATCCAATGTTTTTGTTTATCAATATATAGGATTCACCTGGTGTCTGCAGTCTTTGGGTTCCTTGAAGTGAGTTTCTCCAGAAACTCGTGTTTTCCTCTGCTAGCCAAGGAATAAGGTTGTAGATTCTGTTTCTCTTCTGTGTGTACAACTCACACAGAAGAGAGGTTGGATATGCTGGTTCACCGCGGCCGGCAGCAGCATATGGACGGTCTGAAGAGTTCAGGCAGAAAAACGGGGTTTGTTTATCAATGTTTTTCAGTCACCTGATCGGTTGTCCATCGGTGTTGCTCGAATGAGTTCCTCCTCGAACTCAGACGTGTCTCTTTCGCCCGCGAAGGAAGGTTCTTTGAGTCTTGCCTGCGTCCACCCTGGCCGGAGGCTACGTGGCTAAGAGCGAGCAGCTGGGTAGTGCCACCTGATGGCTGTGTGTGACCCAACAAATCCCCCCTTCTGATCTGAAGAGTGAAGTGTGGCCCACAATCTTCAGAGCACCAAATCAGTCCATACAGCCATGTTCCTGGAATCAAAGTCACTGGAGTCCTGTGGGCAGGAGTAGAGTTCGAAGTTCAACATCGCTCAAAGGTTCTGTTTTGGGCAGGCAAACTTGTTTGGGCAGGACATAAACTAACTAGAATAACTGTATTTACATATAACTAAAATCTTAACACCATCACATTTGTGCTTTTAATCTTTAATAATATTAAGTATTCAAACTAGGAAAAATAAAATAATAAACAGAATTGAGTCACTGTAGTTTTTAGACACTTTCCACTTCAGTGTGGAACAGCTCACTGTTCCTGTCGGTCAGAGACTGCATTAAAGTTGTAACAAGACACTTACAGATTACATTTAAGTCCTGCATGGTTAAAACCTCTTTTGAATAATCAAAACCTATATCAATGTAACCTTTTTGTCTTGCATTGTGGAAAGGTTCCTGTTTCTTTGGTGGCTCCCATTCTAGTTCGCAGGGGATACCCCCTCTTCGGCGCCGCTGTGGAACCGAGAAGCTGGATTTATGCATTCCTTTAAGTCTGTTTTCTGTCTGGATATTTAAAACTTTGGCTTTATTCCCTCCCCCTTTAAGACTGGATGGGCATGTATCTCCCAAACAAGCCAAACCTTTGTCTTGCTAAGGTTCTATGTCCTGCAATGCAAGGTGACATCCTGTCGTACTGTCTCATAAAGGTTACGGAGAAAACAAAGATTTAAGAATGTCGTCATCTTCAGATCATGGGACAGAACGTCGCTGAAAGTAAGCTTTTCTTAACCTGAAATAGTACTCTCTGGGAGGTTCATACATTCCATGCATAACCTGAGAAGAATCAAAAACAGTAGCAGCTGGATCTCTCAGAATATTCATCTCTTAAACCTTGACAAAGAGCTGGATAACTGTCACATATCTCAGTTGGCAGGTTTTGGATGAAAATGTGAACACTTCTACTGGTGGTTTTCCAGGGGAGCCTCAGTTTTTCATGAAAAAAATAAGTCATATCAGAAACACAGTGTTCAACCTCCATCATATAATCATGGATGTTTGAATCAGGGCAATCTGGGTCAAACAGTTGTATATCTTTCACTAAGGGTTCAAGTTGACTTGTACATGTCACATAAGGTGGGCCTGGCCCATTCTGATTGGAACTCTGGCTCTGTTTGATGAATGGCTGAGAACCTGGAGTTGACTATTGAGGGGGAAATGGTTGCTCATGATTTGATTCAGAGATTTTCAAAGATTGGACATCTCTAAGTGTTTTAGGGTCAAGTAAGTGACTCATTCGGCCACAAGGTGGCGACATGGAGTCAAGAGAGATGCATCTTTACTCATCAAATCCAGTAAAGTCCAGAGCTGGGTCATCTTTGGTGGAGAAGACAGCACGGGAAAGGTTCTCAATTTCAAATATTTCTATGGTTTCTTTAGGAGAAACCAGGGAAGACTGAGTGTTTGTAATATTCAAACAGTTGTTCAATTCAACTCACTTTTATTTATATAGCGCCAATTCACAACAAATGTAATCTCAAGGCACTTTACAACAAGAGTTGTTTCAAAAAAAATTACACAAACATTCCAATCAATTAAAAGTTAAATTGCAATGAGTCATCCACGTGGGAATAACAGTTTCTGTTTTGAGTTCTGTTCTGAGTGACATGGAACATAATTTTCCAGCCTCCAAACTTTGCGTAGACTTCAGAGACAAGAGGACCTAAGTTGTGGTGCTTGGGGCCACAGATTGTATTTCAAGATATTCCCTACACCTGCTTAGACAGTTGAGATAATTTTTTCAGTTTCCTGCAATTTATTTCGTGCACGTAACGAGACACAAAATCAGCATGGTACATAAATGTCAACCCTCCAGATTTTCCCGGGAGAATCCAGAATTTTCGTGCCCCTCTATGAAAATCTGCAGGAGCCACCATTCTCCCGAATTTCTCCTGTTATCTGAGACCATCGCATACAATGTATACTCCCTCTTTCTTATGTGATAGGGCTGGAGAATAAAATATGTTTCATTTGCATTTTGCCAGGTGCTATGGGGAACAGTTTCCTCATTCTGGACATGAAAGTCCTCCACCTGTTGTCGAAATTCACCATTTTGAAACCAAAATGGGTCACCCATCAGACATATACGTAATTCGTATATGTCTGAAGAGGAAAACAATCAGCTCTAAATAGTGACAAATGCCACAGAAGCGAGCCACAAGTTTTCAGAACAGTCTATATGTAACTGACAGAATCTGTAATTTCAATTACTTTTTAAATCCTCCAAGTTATTAAGGATTTGAAAATGTTTTAACCGACCTCAAGTCTGGTTTCCTTTTATTTCCGCTGTGCGATAGTAACTTTATATTTGAAGTCAATTTATTTTGCTAAGGTTTATGTAACAATGTAGCCTCTAATTCTGCTTGCTTACAATGGAAGTGATTGGTGAAAAGTAAAAGAAAATCACAAATAAAAACATTGCCAACTTTTTACAAAAGCTTGTTCACATACAAGTGGAGGAATTGTTTAATTTTTAGCTTACATTATTGCTGTAAACTGTTATTTAATCAAATAAATACTGTAAAATTCAAGTATTTAATTTTTCTTTTTATCATAATAATGTGAAAACGCCTTCACTTTATCACTTGCTAAGAGGATACTGACAGTTTTTTTGAAACATTTTCTAATTTGCTTTGGCCAATGTCTGTCATGAATACCTAATTACTGAAACTGAATTTAATTATTATTGGTCTTCTAGTTGATATAATATTACGATTTTCAAGCATTGGAATAGGTGTATAAAGACCACAAGTGGCTGTTCTCCCAATTGTACTTTAACAGTACTTTAAAGTTTTGCAAGTACATTCAATGACAGTGGCTTTACTTTCCATCCACTGGACCTGTGTTTTGCTTTGAATGTCACAATTTCAGCGGTGTAAAATGGCTTTTTCCACTAGTACCTACTGGGCCTGGCTCTAATTCACATGACTTGGCCTTACTTGGCCTGGCTTGTTTGCTACTGCCCCAAAAGAATAAGAAATCACCAAAAAAAGACTGTGGGCAGCAAGGAGAAACTTTCTGGAACAGTACAGGAGTGTGAGGGATGACATAAGAACTATCTTTAGTCTAAAGAAGTACAGGAAATACTGGAAGTGATGGCATAAGGAAAACTTACATCCACGGATGATCTGTGGTTAATTCTTAAAGATGTTTGGAACAACCTACAGTATCAGCCGAGATGGTGAAAATATTCTTTGTTTACAGCATTTATTGACACTTACCTAAAACCTTTGCAAATGACTATATATATATATATATATATATATATATATATATATATATATATATATATATATATATATACATATATATAATAATTTTTATCATAGGTACACTTCAACTGTGAGAGACAGAATGTGAAAAAAAAAATCCAGGAATTCACATTGTAGGATTTTTAAAGATTTTATTTGTAAATTATGGTGAAAAATAAGTATTTTGTCACTTCAAACAAGGAAGATCTCTGGCTCTCACAGACCTGTAACTTCTTCTTTAAGAAGCTCTTCTGCCCTCCACTCATTACCTGTATTAATGGCACCTGTTTGAACTCGTTATCTGTATTAAAGACACCTTTAAGTGCCGTATCAGAGACTCCGACCCAGCTCTCTTGACATTCCAGTAATATATCATGATCAACGGTATCAAACGCCGCACTAAGGTCCAATTGTACCAGTACTGTGGATTTACCACGGTCAGTATTTATACGGATGTCATTGAAAACTTTGACAAAGGCTGTCTCGGTGCTGTGGTGCCTACGAAAACCAGACTGATAAATATCAAAGCGGTTGTTCAGGGTTAGGAAGCTGTTTAACTGCTGGAAAACATATTTTAATAATTGTACTGATAAATGGGAGATTAGAGATTGGTCTTTAGTTTTGCATTAAAATGCTGTCTAGGTTCTTCTTCTTTAGTATTGGTTCGATTACTGCTGTTTTTAAGGAGTGGGGAAAACACCTGATAGGAGGGATGAGTTAACTATTTTGATCAGATCCGTCCTGATGGGTGGGAGGACCTTTTTAAGAAAACCTGTTTGTAAGATATCCAAGCAGCAGTTGGCAGAGCTTAGTTTCTCAGTGATTTCATCAAAGCATGATTTATTTAGTTTTTGGACCAGTGGATCACTTCTCCACGAATAATTATTTTTACTAGAGATCGTTTTAACCTTAAATGGCACAAATCTATCCATCACGTCTAAGATTTTGGATGGAAAATCATCTCTCACTCTGTTTACTAGATGTGTGTTGGTTGATATTGGAGATTTGGGTAAGGCAGGAGTGTACATCAGTTTAAAGTTTTCAGTGGAGTTTTCTTTAAGGAAGTGTTTAACAGTGGTTTTACTCTGATTAGATATTCTGGCTAAGATGGTGTTTTCAGTGTGTTAATGTCTTTAATGTGTTGGGTTAGGTTAAAGTTATGGAGGGCTACATTTAGCACATTTGTTCTGCTATCTTGGGGCTTGTCAGTATGGATGTAGAAATCTCCCACAATTGCTATCTGGTTATAGTCTAGTCATATTGCAGAGCAAAGGTCATTAAAGTTATTAAAAATGTGTTTTGGTGGTCTAAATGTTTAAGAATAGGACTTTGTTTGGTTCATTTGTTTCAGTAGCTAAATATTCAAAGGTGCTGAACTCGCCTAGCGATGCCTTTTTGAAGTTCAGTGATTGGTCAAAGATTGCAGCAAGACCAGCACCTCTTTTTTTCTGCTCTCACTAATGAAGTCATAATCAGTTTGGCAAGTGTCTATTATTACAATTTGTTCTGTATTTCCATCTAGCTAAGTTTCTGAGAGAAACAGAGCATGTGTTTCATGTGTAATGATGTAATCAGCAATTAGAAGAGACTTTCCTAATATTTAGTGCAGCTGCTTTAATATTTCTTTCAGTGATTGAGAGGTTATTTTTGCACAGTATTATCTCCGGTTATGTACTGTTTGATTCTAAGTACTTATAGTGTGTAAGGATCTACTGCTTGTAATAACTGGTAGTTTACTTTGTGAGTGAGAGTTACTGGATGTCAAGAAGTCATCAGGCTCAACCTAGAACAGCTGTGCCTGATGGTCTCCTCTCCAACGATTCAAAAACCACCGCTCCCATGTCAACCCTCGCTCAGTCATTGTCTCTCTATGACATAGAAGCCTCAGATCTGTGAATTACGCACAGAGACCTCTTTAGCCTGGACCAGGATCTCCGCCTCGTCCCGACTCCTGATTATCCTCCAGCATCCTAATCACCTGCGTGTGGAGCACTGCAAGTTCTGAACTCTGACCGACTCCCGTTCAGAGTCCCTCCTGACAGAATGACTGAGCTAAAGACAAGTGTTCCAGCAGAAGTAGAGCTGCTCCGCACCGACGAGGCCCACCTCTGCGGCCTTGTGGATCGATTGAGCTCCAAGTTGGAAACCATCTCCGAGGCACACATCAGACTAGCCGGTCTGGTTGCCACACTCCAGCAATGACCACCCCCTGTCGCTGAACCCCACATCTGCCTTCCTGACAAATGGAACGGGAGTGACGGCAAGCTGGATGGGTTGCTGGCGACCTTGGACATGATCTTTGAATGCCAGCCGTTCATGTACTCCCTCATCTGCCCCAAGGGTGGCTTTACTCACTTCCCTGCTGTCCAGGAGAGCGCAGGAATGGGCCGCCGCTCTGTACAATCACAAGTCGGAGCTGTGCAACGATTACGCACAGTTCGTGGCAGCTCTTTGCAATACCTTTGTCCCGCCAAGCTGTGAGGTCAGCACAGAGGGACATCTCCTCCATCTTCGCCAGCGCAACCGACCGGTTCACCTCTTTGAAGCAGAGTTCCGTTCCCTGGCCGCCCAGCTGACTTGGGGGGACGACGCACTGAGGTCCTTTCCTTCAGAGATTCAAAAACCACAGCTCCCATCTCACCCTCGCTCAGTCATCGCCTCTCTATGACATAGACGCCTCAGATCTGCGCATTACGCACAGAGACTTACCTCTCCAGTCTGGACCAGGATCTCCGCCTCGTCCCGACTTCTGACTAACCTCCAGCGTCCTAATCACCTGCGTGTGGAGCACTGCAAGTTCCGAACTCTGACATACTCCTGTTCAGAGTCCCTCCTGACACTGGACACATTTTGTTAGCAATGATGCAATCTGATAACGGTGTCCGGTCGTTATCAGATATCAGACACTTTTAGGTGGAGATGAGAACCGTATTGTTTATGATTTGTAGGCGGGTGTGGTCCTACTTTCAATGTCAGAGAAATCCCCCTGCTTATTTGAGTTTGAAGGGCTTCGGGGAACGACTTAAATGGCGATTTGATCATTGTTGAAGATGATGAGGATGAAGGCGTGTAGGCATCAGCTGGTGAATTTCTGCACAGAGTTGAATCTGCATGATCAGCTGGAGTTGCTGCAGTCACTGCTGGAAGTGGAGTTGTTTGGGGGCTGACGTAGTAACTCAGCTGTTGAGCTGATATGTCAACTGATGTGTTTCTGCACAGAGTTGCTGAAACTGTGTTTGTTTCGAAGGTCATCAGGCGCTGTTGTTTTTGGGTCAGCTGAAATGTCTCTGGCGGGCTTATCACTGAAGGGTGTGAGTAGGTCATGGTCTCTGTGTATTCCAGCTGTTTGGCATCCACTTTGTGTCTCAGCTGATACTGTGCAAGCTTATTCTGATGTCTTTACCTCGGTTTGAGAGCAGGCTGAGTTCCACATGAAACAAGTTCAAAAGATAAAGCCTCTGCCCCTTCTTATTAATTGCGTTCATTTAAAAAAACAAAAAAACATGTGCTTCCGCTCACAGAAATTCCTAAATTATTTAGGAATCGAATTGACCTTTCAGCACAGACAGTTTTAACAAACCTGGTATATTCTTCGTCTGAGGGCATTGCCGGAATTGGTCCAGATACGTGAAGTTCTACCTTGTGGTTGTTAAAGTTCTGGAGTAAATCCAAAAAGCTCTAGCATGAACAACTTTTTTTTAGCTGTGTGTTGTTCTCAATAATCAATGGAATCCTCTCAGAAATGTATTTTACTGTCATCTGTGGACAATTAAAGACACTGGTATTGATGCATAACTGTGCAGAGAGATTAAAGGACCACTATCTGTCAAATTTTAATATAGTTTGATGGATCAAAAGTGGGCGGGACAATTAAAAGTGTTTGGGGCCTAACTGACGTAACTGTCATAACATTTTTTTGTGGGTCTGACCCTAACTGACATAACTGTGATAACTGACGTAACTGTCATAATGTTTTTTTGTGGGTGTGACCGTAACTGTCATGACGGTCTTATTGATTTATGACCCCTAGTGGGAGAGGGGAGTGGGGTAGGTGGAGCCTGGGGTCTGTTCGCAATAAATACATCTGAAAGGAGATGGAGTGGGACGTGTGAACTCGGACAGGGGAGCTGCGGTACAATTCTTCTGTCCCCAGCCAAAAAAGGTGACGACCGCCTCCATTTAAATAAAACTCTATAAGTAAACTTCAAAACATTTAAACTTCAATCATTTTTAAATAAACTATAAATACTTTTAAACTCTAATTAAACATTTAAACTTTAATTAAGTTATTAATGCCTTAAAATTAACTTTAAATAAAGTCTAAAATTAAAAACATCCGGTTAGTGCTTTTATATTGAAAGGCACACTTCCTGCTCGTGTGTTTATGATCATCTACTTAACTACAATGAAAAAATCATCGTTGTGATACAGAGTTCACAGAACGTTTAAATTACAGAAAAAACACGAAACTCTCCAGCTAAAAGGAGAGGTATAGAAACTACAAAGCATATTTTCTTTAACCTCGGAATGGGGTGGTTTACAAAACCAGGATCTTATGCTTTTTCTCAAAAGTCACAAAGCACTGAACTCGCAACATTAAGGTGTATTCAAAGAAGCTTAAATCTAATACAATTTAAAAAAGATTACTGGAAAATAGGATATATATAACGATAAACGATGAGAACAAACCCTACTGTTTTCAAAATATGGTTTCGGCTCATCCACCTCATATTTTGTTCGGGAAGAAAGGTTTCCTTCTCTTTAAGAAAAAAAAACATGGTTAAATCATGCAAGACTCTGCTTCAAATTTTCAACATTAATTAGTTTCAGAGGGGAATGAAACACCTCTCTGTACATCAGTGGTTAAAGCACTAAAATAAGGGGAGCTTCCCTCTGCAGCTGTGGCCTCCTAGAAGCTGCGTAGCAACCTTATCTCACTCTGTCCATCTAAGCTGGACTGACCACCACACCCACCTAATCACGGGTGTAAATCTGGTGCAAGAGGTCCAACCGCTCCCCTCTTCCGCGAATCCATCAGGTCAGTGGTGGACTGGCACCAAAAAGAGGCCACATTTGTGTACTCAGGTCATTGGTAACCACCAAAGAAACAACAGTAGACATAAACGGTACAACTGCCACAGAATCAATGTTCCCTCTGATTCTTTATATGTCAGAACAAACTCACGAAGTTGCTGAGTGATCCCTTGGACCACACTGCAAAAACTATCCATCTAACCAAGTCCAACAAACTTGTTTCCAGGCAAAAATAATTTTCGATCTTCATTTGAGAATAATGTCATAGAGTAAAAGCAGAAGGTTTTAGATTGTAAATCTTATTCAGAGACTAGGGGTTTGATTTATCAACGGTTTGCGCTTGTTAAAACCGCACAGCATCGCAAAGACAGGCTCTGGCTGATCTATCAACACGGCGCAGAGCGCATCGCGCCTGTTAAACCCACAGCAAGATGCACCCAATCCATTTAGCGGTTTTGCCCTCAATAAATATGAGTAGGATAGTCTGGTTACTGTAAGGTCACCGATTATCATGTGTCTATCTATACGTTTAGTCTAATGTTTAGTTTTAAACCGCACTTTGGAGTACGGGAGAAATGCAATTTCAGTCTAATGTACTTTTGTATGGTTTGATTGACAATAAATGGGACTAAGACTAAGATATAAGTCCATCAATTCAGACAGGTCTAGGCTCAACTTTCTATTAATTTTGAATCTAAATTGCTAATGATCATAGAAAATTATGGCAACTATATTTACAGTGTACAGGAAAAAAAGCAAAGTAGAGTTTGAAAAAGAAATGATGGCTAGAAAAAAAAGAGGAACGGAGAAGGATCTATAACCGAATTCGGACCCCTGACATTGTTTACTTGTAAAAGAGAATGTATGTTCAGTCAAAGATGGAAAAAAATATGAAAAGAGTATATAGTGGGTTTAAAAAGGAAACACAACTGTACCAACCCTAACCCAAATCCATGTAAAATATCCCAAATTGTAGTCTTTTTACGGTTATCTGTTATGTCCAGTATTGATGAAGCGGGCCGCAAAAGTACTTTGGATACTTGGATACAAAGCACTCGGCCAGGACAGTTTCAGTTCAGTTTACCATTTGCGTAGGGTAGGATGAAGAAGCATTTTCCTTTATAAAAACAAAAACACAATTTCAAGTGTATCACTGGAAGCTACACATGAAGTACTAGAGTTGTGTAAAACACATTAGACAGACGCATACACGCAAAACAGTGTTTGATAATCTTGAAATACTAGGCTTATAATCGTTCGATTTACTTCATATTTTAAACTTTACTTAAGTAAAAATTACAATGAAGTACTAATTTTACTGCGTTTTAATGCTACATTTTATATCTAGAAGCCAGAAAGGCTTTACTTTTTTACTTTTTTGATTAACTTTTACTGGAGAGAAAAGTTTCCCCCTCTCCCCCCGCATCCTTGTACCCTGCAGTCATGAGATAGAAGATTTTTTTGTGACCGTTATTTGTTGGTGTCACAGTTGGCACCATAAATGAAGAGGTAATTTAAAGGGAATAAGAGCACTGTGGTATATTTAACTGCTTTTCAATGTCTGAACATCATGAATGATGTCAATCTTCGCACCGGCTGAAAACTGTCGTACATTACATGATGTAAAATTCAGCTGAACAACTTCTGACAGTTCTTGCTATCACATTAAGAAGTTTCTCACTCGGCTGACTGTTTGAATCCTGCCAGTAAGGCTTTTTGTTCAGTTTAAAACTAAAGATGAGTAACTCAATAAACTTTGTTCTAGCTTGCGTAAAAAGGTAACATTCGGCATTAGTTATGCTCAACATGTTTATTTTTGGCTTGTGTAAAAACTAAAATGGTATAAGGCAACGGGTTTCCTCGCAATTCGCTAGTAAAGTCAACTAATCCGGGTTAAGAATGTACCATGTGCCTTACAACTGCTTCTACAATCACCTTTCTCTAATTTACCCCACCTTTACCCAGTCTGCAAGTTTAGGCAGAGAGCGTATTGCTGTTTGCAGGAATAAAGTATGCTTTCCTTTTTCAGACAGGGATTTAAACACTGTTTTGGGAGTTACATGAATATATTACTTTTTAAAGAAACACAGTAATGTATTTCATTACATACAAAAAGTACAGCCTTAGGTTTCTCATTATAATTTCAATCATTTGACTAACAATACACTTTTAAAAATGTTTTAAGGTGTGGTCCCAGAGTGTTAAGTAAGCTGATGAATTCTGTTTATCTTCTGAAGGAAGATGCTTATTTAAAGCCGCCGTAGCGAAATAAGAATGCATGCCACACTTTTCAGATTTTTGTTAATAAAAAATGTTATGAGGCTCGAACAACAACCTTGATAAAATGTTTTTAATGGTAGAATTTGTAATGCAGTTTTGAAAATGATGCACTTCTCATGAGACCCTGCAAAAATGACAATAGGGGTCTATCAACTAAGTCTGAAAAAACAGATTTTTCTTTAAGGTTTTCAGAAAGTTTGGTCATGGTTTCTAATTCCTGTTTTTGTTATTGTACCCAGATGTCTGTCTTTTAACGCCAAATCATAGTTGTTTTGCTTAACGAAACTCGTGCTTGAGACGTACTGTCAAATTCTCACACTAAGAACCTTAAGGATAAATATTCTATCCTTTGAACTTTCAGTACACTGTAAACCCGGATAAGTTGAATCTACTTAAAAAAACTAAGGTAACTCATTGCCTTAAATGTTTAAAGTAATGAAGCATTAGTTGAATGAGTGCAGTGAAATATGTTCAATGTACTTGAGACCCTAATGGATTTGATTTGAAAATTGAAGTTGAATGTACTAAAACATATATATATATATATATATGTTTTAGTACATTCAACTACAATTTGAATACGTGGGTTCGTATCCCGGCCCAGGGTCTTTCTGCATGGAGTTTGCATGTTCTCCCCGTGTATGCGTGGGTTCTATCCGGGTACTCCGGCTTCCTCCCACAGTCCAAAAACATGCATGATAGGTGAATTGATCACTCTAAATTGTCCCTAGGAATGAATGTGAGTGTGAATGGTTGTCTGTCTCTCTGTGTTGGCCCTGCAACAGACTGGCGTCCTGTTCAGGGTGTACCCTGCCTAACGCCTGATAATTGCTGGGATAGGCTCCAGCTGCCATGTGACCCTGAATTGGATAAGCGGTTAAGAAAATGGATGGATGGATGGATATATATATATATATATATATACTAGTATTTATAGTTTATTTTAAATGTATTAAAGTTTAACTGTTTTAAAGTGTAGTTATAGAGTTATTTAAACGGAGGCGGTTGTCACCTTTTTTGGCCGGGCACAGAAGAATTATACCGCAGCTCCCCTGTCCGAGTTCACACGTCCCGCTCCATCGTCTTTCAGATGTATTTATTGACCCCAAGCTCCGCCTACCCCCCTCCCACTAGGGGTCATAAATCAATAAGACCGTTACGTCAGTTAGGCCCCGCCCGCTTTTACTTTTACTTGTCCCGCCCACTTTTGATCCATCAAACTCGATTAAGATTTGACAGATAACGGTCCTTATATCTCTCTCCGTGCAGATACAACAAACTAAAGTTCAAAGCAAATGATCATATGCTGATGCAGCTAGAATGGTGCGGAAGGTCCCAGAGAAAAGAACTGAAATTAGAGCACAAGAATCATCTCAAGGAACGGGAAGAGAAGGAAAAATGTGGATAGATGTGAAAAACTAGTAACTTTCATTGTAAATAAATAAATGTGACAATGGAAACAAAGTCAAAACAGAATACAAATCATTGTTAAAGCAGCAGTAAATTATTTGGACATTAACGAGCTGTCATAGGAGGAGATCAGGAACAATCTCAGCGCACATACAAGCCAAGAGGGAGGGTGTTAATGGATGGTATTTATTTTACAATGGAATGCAAGGAGTTTGATAGCTAATGGTCAAGCATTTAAAAGCTATATTGCTATTTTGATTAATTATTAGATATTAGAGAAACGTGGTTAAATAAGAAATTAGAGTTTACATTATTTCCATATACAATAATTGGATGAGATAGAGAATATGGTATTGGAGGAGGATGTGCTACTTTTATTAATAATAATCTGAATTATAGAATAATTAAAATAGGATAAGAAAAATAATGTATTGGAATATAAGTTTATATAAATAAGGAGAATATATATATATAGTTAATTATTATAATCCATGCAATAAATTAGATATTTATAATCTTAAACTAAGTATAGAAGGTAATTATAAGCATGTGGTATTATGTGGAGAGTTCAGTTCTCATAATACATTGTGGGGAGGAAATAAAGTAGATAAAAATGGTGAGATGATTATATGAATTCAGTGTGTATAAATGATGGTAGAGGGACAAGGATAAATATAAATACAGGTAAAAGTTCTGCTGATCTCACACTAGTGTCAAATGAAATATCAGGAAATATAATTGATAAGTTCAGGAAAATAATTTAAGGAGTGGTCATTATATCATTTTCACCAACATTTATGGGGATAAAGAATTCAATTTGGAAAGAAGAGAAGGGTGATGGGTATTTAAAAGAGCAAATTGGGATACATTTAGAGATATATGTGAAAAAGATGAGGGTAGGATAAATATGGAGGAAGATATAGAAACAGTGGAACAAACATTTAGGAAAGTAATAATTGAAGCAGCAGAAATAACTATTCCTAAAAGTAAAGGAACAGTGAAAAACAGGAATGTTCCTTGGTGGAATGAGCAATGTGAAAAGACAATTAAAGAGAGGAATAAAAGGCATGACAGAGTTTTAAAAAAAGACACATCATTTTGATAGTTTAATAAAATATAAAAGGTTACAGGCTGAAGCAAGGAGAGTAATTAAAAGAGCAAAAAGAGAAAATTTGAGGGGGTTTGTGATAAAATAGGGAGAACATCAGTAAGCGAAGTATGGGGAATGATAAGAAAAATGAAAGGAGTTTATAGAGAGTTTAAATACCCGGTATTTAAAATAGGAGAATATGTAGCTATAAAAATAAAGAGAGCAATTGGAGCAAGTGCATAGTTTTAGATATGTGGGGGTTATATTTGATTAAAAATTTATTTGGAAAGAAAATATGAATGGGGAGCTAGTACTAAAGCATTAAAACTAATGTATATAGCAATGATTAGGTATGTTATTGAGTATTCTAGTATAGTATATAGTTCAGCAAGTAAAACATTATTAAAAAAGATTGAAGCAATACAAAGTCAGGCTTTAAGAATATGTTTTGGAGCAATGAAATCCACTCCAATTGTATAATTACAAGTAGAAATGGGAGAAATGCCTTTGAATCTAAGATTCAAATTACTGAGATTGAATTATTGGACTAATATACAGGGAAGTGAAGAGAATGAACATCTGGTTATGGGTGAGATGAAAGCAGGAGGGGAATATATTAATAGAAAATATGAAACTATGATCTGGTAACCATGTAGACTTGCAAAAGAATTTAAATTAAATGATAAACATTTGTTTAAAAAATATATATATTCACCTAACCCAATTTGGTTATTTCCAAAAATGGTTGTAGATTTTTATATTCAAAATGAAATGGAGAGGAGGAAAGGTAATGGAACTTGGGATAAGATTGTTGAAAAGAGGTTAAGTGAAACACTTAAAACATTTATCCCTGTATATACAGGCGGATCAAAAGAATCAGGTAAATAAAAAACAGAACTTTCTTTTTGGATTCCAAAATTAGTTATATATAATAAAAGTAGAACATCTAATAATCTATAAATATACACAGTGGAAATGTTATTTCATTTAGCTTACAGTGGATAGAACAAAATGGAATTAAAAGTATTATATGTTCAGATTCAGTGTCAGTATTATTATGAATTAAAGTAGTGTCAGCAGATGTTTTATTTACAATATATGAATGCTTATTTAGATTCATAACGAATAATTGAGAAGTTAGATTTATGTGGGTATGAGGGTAATGAAGTAGCTGATTACTATGCAAAGCAGACACCAAAACCTTAAATCTAATATAGAGGTACCATATAGTGACAGAAATTAAAGCAGTTATTAAGAAACAGATAATGGAGGAATGGCAAGAACAATGGATAATGGAAGAGAATAGAAGGCATATATATAAGATAAAAGGACAGGTGGGGAGAACGGAAAATATTCAAATGGATAATAGAAATCAAGTAATAATTTCAAGGATGAGATTGGGACGTACAGCTTTAAATAGTACACTTTATATAAGAGGAAAGCATAGTACATCATTGTGTGATTGTGGGAATAGTAGGGAAACAGTCGAACATGTATTATGTTATTGTAGAAAGTATGTAATAAATAGGAAAGCTTTAGAAGAAAAAATAAAAGTTAAGACATATGGAAAATAAAGTTTAAAGAATGTCTTAAATGGAGAGATACATATATATAAATTAGTACTGGAATTCTTAGGGAAAAGTGGAATAATAAATAGACTTTAGTAAAAATATTAATAGGATACTCCCCACTACTCACACTCCCATACAGTAGGTGGCGGAAATGCACATAAAGTTGGTTGCCACCCGCCAATAAACAAAAGAAGACAAAGAAGAAGACTTTTGACCCTGGAGTGGTTCCTGCTGTTTGGTACACCTCCAGTTCTCTGTGTTGCTCTCTCTGCACCTGTGGATCTTTCCAAAGTTTACCTCTGCCTTTGTGCTTCTCCAGGTCTTTTCTCCCGTCAAACCTCTCTCTCCGTCTTCGGGCCTTTGGCCCTCGTTCCACGTCTGGCCGCCTCCTGCCATCTACTCCTCCAGTGTCTCTCCGCCGAGCTCTGCCGGCCCACCCTCAGAACCTCCATCTCGTTCCTGGTAATCTTTCATCTAACTTCGACAGAAATTCCACTGGAAGATCTTGCAGGGATCCTGGACTCCTAGCATTTCTCCCCAGCATTCCTCTCTGAGGTAGATATCCATTATCTACCAAGTCTAACCTCAGTTCCTTTTGCTACATCATTATTCAAAGAACCCTGTCTCACCTCAGTATCTCTCTCTCTCTCTGCAGTTCATTTCACCATCCCCAGTCAGAGGTCCTGGTCCTCCCACTCCGATGCCACCATCACAATTTATTGCTGTCAATAAAATTCTTAAAACTTGCTACTGGTCTAGTCTGCGGTGTTCTGCTTGTGGGTCAATAAGTTAAAAACAAATACATACAAAGACATCTTTGGCATGAACGAAATAAAGAATTCCAGGAGAACACCATTCCAACTGTTAAACACGGAGGTGGAAGAGTCATTGTTTGGGGTTGCTTTGCATCAGCAGATCATGGGCAGCTCATAGAATTCTACTGTGTATCAAAAGTAGCTTGATAATAGTTAGTTTGCTAAAAACTGAAAGTTGATCAAATGGACTGCAACATGACCCTCACACAAAACATACCAGTAAATTCAGGACTTGGCTGTGAATTAAAAAAAATATAGTCCTGGGTCTTACTGAGCTGTTGTTGGGTGTGTATATATAATAAATCCCCCCCAACAGATGAGAAATGGGACAGACTTTACTCACACTGATGTGGGATGTGTTAGATGGAGGCAAGAAGCAACTTACTGAAGATGTTCCTAATAGGGATGCAACGATACCACTTTTTTTCAAACCGACACGATGCACGTACTTGAATTTGAGTACTTGCCGATACCGAGTACCAATACTTCTACCACACACACACACACACAAAAGAAATGTAATGAATTAGAACACAGGTGTATTTTTTTTCCTGCTTGTTGCAAGAAATGATTGTGAATTTGATAAAAAGTAAAACAATAATAAAAATGAACAAAAAACTAAAATTTTAAGTGAAATTTTTTTTTATTCATTGCAGAGTTTATACATTTTAAGTACCAGTTCAAGGTATCGGTTCACTTTAACCGATACCCCCACAGTACATAAAAACAATATCAGCCCCGATACCAGTATCGGTATCAGTGCATCCCCAGTATCTAACAACAGTAGATATTAAGGAGTTGGGTGTCCTAAAAACGTGTGTTTAAAAATGTTATTCATTTCTTAAAACAATGTTTTTTTTTATGTGTTTACCTTTTCCAATCAAGGACTGACCTTAAACATTTCTGAGACTTGTGGCTGCCCTTCTCGTAGAATTACCACGTCTTCTCCTCTCAGCTCCCAGTGTACTTTCCCTCGTTTTTCTTTCAAGAATGAGCCATCGCAGTTCAGTGCAGCAGGTTGCCCATAGTCTACCCGCACCTGTGAAGAATGCAAGGCTAGAGAAAAGGCAAGAAAATGCAAGAGAATTATATAAAAAAAAGTTGTATAAATGGTATAAACACTTAGAATGACACAGTTGTTCAATAAAATATGTTAAATAACAAATAAGTCAATTTCCAGTTTATGAGATAATTCCATGTTTCATACATATATTCTCTGCTGAGCTAGTTTAATGTGTTCAGTAACAATAAATTATCGGTAGTTGTCTTGTGAAGTACGGGGTGGATTCAATCTGTGTCCTTCGACATTTCACCCTTTGCCTACTGGTATTGGTCAAAGAGCGAAGTGGTGCCAGTGTCCGGCAGCCTCGCCTGGCAGTGCACCCCAGGGCAACTGTGGCTACAACATAGCTGTTTCACGCCACTGTATTTATATTTGATGTTTTTGACGATTGGATTGATTATTTGCACAAGAAGGAAGAGACAGGAACAGTGAGGGAGCGGGAGTGGAGAATGGGGTCAGCACAGAGGTGGAACGAGATCCATCTGAGAAAGACATGTTAGTCAAGACAGTTTGGCAAAACGTATTAGAATATCTTATTGGGTTTGATTAGGCTTATCATTTTTAATCATTCTAGATTTAATAAGACACGCAGGCTGTTTGTGCAACTAATCTAATTAGTTACATAATTTTTGTAGTTCTTTGGCTGAATAAAAAAAAAAAAGTTTTAATACCAACTGGTAATTTGGAGAGATCAGGGTTATCTAACGTGTTATTAAAATAAAATAGCATACTCCGGTTTGAATGTGCTGCAGAGTAGGAAAATGTAGAAACGAACCACAATTTGAATGTGTAGTTGTGCACTAAAAAGGTTATGTAGTGTTCATAAGCATTTAAAATCATTTAAATTGTGAAAAACAGATGTGGCAACAACATCAGCAGAAATGTTACATGAAGTTAGATAAACAGTGCAAATTACAGCAGAGGTGTGGACATTATTAGATTTTTTTGGGAGCAGTTCTGATTGTGGAGTCCGACAGCTGCAGGAAGGAATAACCTGTGAACAGGCTCCTTCATAGACCTAAAAGGCAGCCAAAACTTCAGCTTTTTAGTTTAGATGGTTCAGTCTGAAAGATCAGACAGTAAATCAAATCCGAGAGGCAATTGTGATCTCCTCTGATGGTCTCCTTGTATAATCTCCTTGTGATCCGCTGTCCGCTTCACTGTTAGAACCATGGCCAAGTTTCAACTCCAGGCTCGGCCTACCCGTCCTCCGTTTCTGTCAACTTCCTCAGTGTTCCCATGTAAACCTCTGAAAGTTGTCACAAACAACTTTTCAGCTCCTAGCTCACTCTTCTTGAGCTCATCTGTCACCTATAAAGTAAGGCTCACCTGAGTACCATTAAACTATTTATATTAATCCAAGAGCCACACTTACCTGTGAACTACCCCTCCTGCAGTTTTTTCCCCACATCCATTCCTTGGTGCAGTGTTTCCTGGTGCCAGCAATCACCCTCAGCATTCATCTCAATAAAAATGTATTGGGCCCGAGCAGCTAAGCGTTGCGAAGGCCTATTGCTCCCCTTACATTTCTTATTCTTCCTTCAAACGATTTGGCTTTTTGGAGGTCTAAACATATATGAAAACTCACTATATTTCGCAGTGGCGTCAGGCATTTGTGAAATTTATGTATGTTAAGGGTTTCAAGAAAAAAAAAACTGCAAAAAATCAGCTCAGTGGACAAACCTGGAATATTTCAAAAGGGCTTCCGCAATGACCTTAGTTCAACGTAGAAACATGCCATTCGGCACAGTGCAAATCGTGACATTACTTACGTTTGGACACACCTTCTCACTCAGTGCGTTCTCTTTATTTTCATGACTATTTACATTGTAGATTCTTACAGAAGGCATCAAAACTATGAATGAACACATAATATATGGAATTATGTACTTAAACAAAAAGGGTGAAGCAACTGAATACATGTTTTATATTTTAGATTCGTCAAAGTAGCCAGCTTTTTCTCCGATTACTGCTTTGCATTATCTTGATGAGCTTCCAGATGTAATCACCTGAAATGGTTTTCCAACAGTCTTGAAGGAGTACCCAGAGATGCTTAGTACTTGTTGGCCCTTTTGTCTTCACTCTGCAGTTCAGCTCAGCCCAAATCATCTCCATTGGGTTCAGTTCCGGTGACTTTGGTGACCAGGTTATTTCACACTTTTTTGGAAAAGCACTAAATTTTTCCATATATGTATATTTATAGTGTTGAAGCATTCAGTGAGAATCTACAATGTAAATAGTCATGAACTTAAAGAAAATGCACAGAACGAGAAGGAGTGTCCAAACTTCTTGCCTGTATTGTATGTAGAGCCTCAGTACCTACAAAAAAAGTCTCCTGGAGCCATGGTCTAAAACAAACAGGAAACCGGCCATTTTGAAACAAACGGCATTTTTTGCAATTTACAGTATAGACATTGTATTTGATCGAAATCCTCCAACAGCTTTTCACTTACAGACTGCTAAACGAGCGACAACAGACTTAAGGCATTGGGGATCAAAAGTTATCAAAGGAATTTCGCTGTGTCATACCAGGTGGGTGTGGCTAGGCCTCAAACTTAGTCTTCTTGCCATAAATGTACAAATTCTAATAACTTAAACAATGAAGGTCACAGCTGTGTTAAACGTCTTGACTGTCATCATATACCAAATGGGAATACATCATTTGCTCATGTCATTTATGCCCCGCCCCCTTAGAACAGGAACTGGAATGTTTTACAGTGAAAGGCCCATCTGTGCCTCCCTTTAATTAATCAAAATTCTGACAGTCTAAGCTGACAGTTTTGGAAAGAGGGTGTGGTTGTGAAGCTTGGCGTCACGACATAGAAATACGTTTGGCTCTAATTTCCACATGCATTGTCTGATCTGCACTAAATTCTAAAACATGGATATGCTCCAATCCCTAAAAGAAATACATGCGTATATTTGGTGGGTGGAGCCTAATTGAAGCACAGCGCCTCCTAGGAGCATTAAAATAATCATCATTAAGCATTAAAATGAAATTCTGTCGATATATAGGTTGAGATTGCCATGAACAAAAATTATTTTAAACCCAGGTCCAACCCTCATACAAACTGAGCCATTTTGGATCAAAGCTGCTGTTTTGTGCTTTTTATATATGTCACATAAGAACAAACTTCTCTTTCAGTTCATAACTTACGCACTCACAAATGACTGAGTATCTACACAAGCTTGGGGGACCAGACATTTTTAGAAGGGTTTGGCTCCATCATGGCATGTGGGCGTGGCCAAGTCCACAATTTTACCTTTTCACCACATAATTACTAAGTGTGTTAACTTGCACATTAAACATCACAGTTCTACCGTACTTCAGGGCTGTCATCACATACCACCAATGAACACTGTATTGAAGTCATTTACTCGTGTCATCTAACCCCACCCCCTGACAACAGGAAGTTCAATGTTTCAGTAAGTAAGGATGGTATTTGGCTCCTTTTACCTAAGCAAAATCTGCCTGTGGACAGTGACTGAAGAAAAGCTGCTTACATTTTTTTTTGTCCAGAGATGAGAGGTTTATAAAGAGGGTGTGGCTGTAGCAGCATGACGGACCTCATATCACACCATGGAAATACGTTTGGCTCTAAATTCCACAAACGTCATCTGACCTGCTCCAAATTCAGCAACTTTCATAATAATCTGGCCCTATGCACATATGTAGGGAAATATTCTGTGGTCTTCGGTTAATACATGCACAGCACCCCCTACAATTATTAAAAAAATACTTGTCAAGCAATGTTTTATACTAGCAATGTGAAATTCAGAATATGTCGTTTCTATAGACTCCTCAAAACAATGTTGAAGCCAGGGTCCTTTTCCCTCCTGAGGTCAGCCATTTAAAAAAAATTTTTTTACGTGTCCTGTCTAGCAGTTTGCTACTCAGAATTGGTGTCTGAATACCAAGTACAAGCCCAACAGATTTACTTTCCCAAGCAGAGTATTTCAGCTTTGCTATAGTACTCCACTTGATATATATGTATGAAAACTATTTATCAGTGATTACTGTGGGTTTAATGTCTTGAAGTTATGGACACGAAAGTGAGATAAGAAGGAAGAAAGAAAGAAGATGAAGAAGAGAAACAGGACCAGTAGAAGTGTGAACTGATGATACAAGATAGGGAGGTAAACAAAGAACACAAGAAAACATCCCAGTCCTCCACCTCTGTTGGATGGCAGAGAAGTGGGGAAAAAAAGGAGGGACCAGCAGGCAGCTGACGGACGAGAGACGTCACCACCACCCGGGGCAAATCCCCACCGCCAACAACCCAGCCCTCCACCCCCTCCACACGCCAGGGAGCCACAGTAAAAACCACAGCAGATGTACTCCCTCCCCAGGCCGCGGTGCGCCAGCACCTGGACACACAGATCTACCAGCTCCCGGGTCCAGATCCCGCCCCACGCATAGCGCTGAGACCAGGGACCCAGCCAATGTTGGTCAAACCCCCAAATGAACCGACCAGGCAGCGGCGCCCACAGAACAGGCAGGAGGTCTGGGCGCCAGACGCGGTCCCTGAGTCACCGAACAGCACCAACCTACTCTTCAACCCCGGCACCCCCATACGAGGTGTCCCAGTAAATCCATGGAGGACATCGGCCTGAAAAACCAGTCGCCCGACACACCGGCCCACCCAGGTATGCACACGGGCAGAGCCGGGCCGTATCCAGGCCCACAGCCCCAGATATCGAGAGCCACCTATGACCAGCGGGCTGGGACATCCGTCTCTAACAGGGACTGACAGAGGGGAAAAAGTACCCTCTGAATCTGGGGCCTGAGATGCGCCAGGCCAGAAGGCAGCCAAAGACCGAGCCTGACAAGTAGAGATAGACATGCAGAGACAATCATACGTATCCTCCCATTTTCGTTTAAAGCTGCCAGTCAGACCTTTTGAAGAATTTGTAATGCTGATGTTATCATCATGTGTGGTGTGTGTTTTGAGATGGCCTTCAGGCGCTCATTTGTGAGTGTTGCGGACCGGCGCTAAGCTGCGAGGGCCGCTCTGCTGCTTGTTTGGGTACAGACAGGCAGTCAGCCTGAAGTTTTAACCAGTGCTTTAAAAGATTTTTCCACCTGAGAGTCCTTTAAATCCTGCAATTTGAAATACTCAATCCGACAGGAGTTTCCCTTTCTTTGTTAAATGTTTAATAAATGTATTGAATTGGGTCAACAGCAGCACGTGGGTTACCGTTAGTGACAGGCTAAGATAAGCCCACGTATTTGGTATTATGAATCAAAATACTGGAATTAGACTGGTTACTGCCGTGATCAATTTAGTAATTTTCAGTAATTACTTCAAAAAAGTAATTTTCCAAAGGTCAATGATTTCTTATCCAAATAATTTTTAAACAAAACATTTATTAATTAAATGAATGCTTTATTTTTCCTTACATTGTTTATTGATTTATCTCATAATTGCAGATTTTAGGACTCACCAAAGGCAGCACCAAACTCAGAAAAATCAGGCAAATAATATTGGTTGTCTCAGGAGGATCACAATCAGGAACAGAATCAGAGGAGCGGGTGGAGAATGGAGAGGTGTGCGGATTGGATCTTGGAAGAGGTAAGTGGAATCATGTTACCAGTGGCTGATAGATGATTGAGTTGGACATTTTATAGAAAATAATACTCTAAATTCCAAGGCTTTAGATAACAGTTTGCTGCTGCAGTTTTACAATGTAAGATTATAATTACATGACTTTAATTAAGAATGGAATGATACCTCTTTTCTCAAATCGATACACTGATACTTGGATCTGAGTACTTGTGGATACAGGGTAGGCCTACAAATGACGATAATTCTACCAGACAAAAATGCAATAAATTAAAAGACAGGTTTTATTTTCTTTCCTGCATGTTACAACAAGTGATGGGAAATTCAATAAAAATTAGGATAGTAAAAATTGACCACAAAACTAAAATTTAAACTGAAAAATAAACACGTTCTGTGAAATTGTTATAGAGTTTCCACATTTTAAGTATGTGTTCATGGTAAACTATAGGTTAACTTTAAACACTATGAGTACAATAGAACGGTATCAGCTCCGATACCAGTACCGGTATTGGTGCATCCCTAATTCTAACAAAAATAGGTTGTTATATATAGTGGGCCGGTCTGAGGCATCAAATTTCAGGGCTGAAAATGAGTCCCACTCCAGCCCTAAAGAGAGGTTCACAAATGAGAAGAGGTCCAAAAATGGACAGTGATCTGTATAATCTGAGTGAGTTTATATTTGAAGTTTCTCTGAAAGTTATATTTGTGAAACAGCTTGTTTGCATTTTTTAAAACAGATCATGTACATTTGTGAACCAGATTGTGTGCATTTGTGAAACAGCTCGTGTGCATTTACAGATGAGCATGTCCCTTTGTGAAAAACCCTGCGTGAGTTTATTTATTATGAGACTTTTACACCTGCATATCCTAGCCATATTACAGTCTCAAGAGTAACACTGACAAGCTCCAGGGGAACATTTATGGGCAGAAAAAATTTAGAGAGCCATACTTACTGGGCAAGACTGGCTCTCTGACATTTTCATGAAGGGATTTGGATCAGCTTTTCATTTCAACTGATTTATAAATGAGACCTAGAAAACGTAACTGTGTGAGGTCTGCCTCAATTATTTTCAATACATTTGCACTGCCTTTGTTTCCAAGACTATTAGCAATGTAATGCAGACTCAGCTGCCTCTTTTACCAAAGGTAACATACCCTATAATGCATTCACCACTATGTTTCATGTCCTGGATGTTTGTTATGGATTGGTAAAGGATGCCCATAATACTTCCACTTGAATTTGTGGATTCCAACTGTGTGCACTTACTGCCCAAAACAAAACCCATGAAAAACTGTATGGATATAACTCTGCTCTACCTGCAAAAGTGCAATAACTCCAAAGAATTATGGAGAAGACTTGGACATACTGATATTTATTATTGGAATGTGTTTTGTCAGAGACATGATTATTCCAATAAAGTGAGTTAAAGTGCAACCCTAAAGTATGTCATGGGTCTTCAAAACAAAAACAAAAAAATACTTTTTTGCCTTTAATAAATTAAATCATCATTTTAAAGGCAACATTTTGTTTGTACTCTGTTTACATTTGTATGATATAAAATCTTTTGTAAGAAAACAGAAGATAGTTTTTGATGTGTTTTTTGCAATTATACATACATTGATTCCTAGAAGTAATTATTAATGAACCATTAATGAATGAATGAATGTCTCACCACTGCAGAACATTCTCTGATGAAGACACAGCAACACCACCAAACCACAGAGATTAAACATCTTGTTCTCCTGCAGAGCTGATCAAAAAACAACACTCTGGTTCAGAGTGAGGCTGCAACACTGAGTTTGTTCATCACATTGCTACACATTAAAAACCATCATGTATTTCATAAAAGCTATCCTCATAACATTGCAATGCTTGTTTAATGCAGTGATATTAAATCACGTTCCAGACTGTTGTCCCTGTAACACATTTTCAAGTTCTGCTAAAATTATTCTGGAATGCAATCATTAAAATATAAAAAAACGCAAATCATATTGTTACAAATAAAACCTTTTCTTACCAAAAGGATTGTATGAATAAAAAAAGAATCCGTCAGAGCTGAGGTGTTGCCATCACCCTTCATATGTTTTAAATAACATCAGCTGTTTCCTCTCACTTTACAAGGCAGCCTTAAAGATCAGCCGTGCCACAGGCTGCTTTCAAGTGTCATGGGTCATGTCTGAACCACAGAGAACTACATCATGAAGAATTTACACCTCCTAAACTTTTCCACAATCTGTCATGCTAGAACCACAAACGTTACTGGATTTGTGTAGTAACACCAACACTGTGCATTTCTCAGGAGAACATCCCCCCCAGATTGAAGCTTGTTATTGGCAGCATCATGTTTGCGGGGATGCTTTTCTTCAGCAGGATCAGGAAAGCTTGCCACAGCTAAGTGCAGGATCATCCTTGAAGAAAACCTGTTAGAGGGTGCATAAGATGATAGACTGTGGTGGAGGTTCCCCTTCCAGCAAGACAATCACCCTAAACATACATCATCAGAGCTCCAAAGGATTGGTTTAAATCAAAGCAGATTCATATGTTAGAATGTCCTAGTCAAAGTTCAGACCTAAATCTAACTGAGAATCTGGGACAGGACTTGAAAGTCGATGTTTACAGTTTATGTCCAACTAATCTGAGAGAGCAGAGGCTGTTTTGTTTCCGGATATTGAAAGCTGTTGGAGACACGACCAGCAGCTACATGGTTCTACAAAGTGTTAACTCAGAAGGGGTGAATACGAATGCAGACCACTGTGTTCAGATGTTCTAACAAAAAAGTAAATGTCCATCAATAATTGTCGAATGTTTCAATTCTCACTACAATACAGGAGACGGTCTACTGTCGCTACATGTCCGAGCAGGAGGAGTAATTACTGCAGGTCAATTACTAGATGGAATCTGCTGGGTTTCTTTAGGTAGACAACTTTTAAATTGATTAGAATAATGAAGTAAACTTAATCCGCAGCTTAATAAGTAGGATTAGTTTAAATGCATTTATGATTTAATTTAAATAGACTTTTCTCTTAAATTGTTTGTAGATTGCAAATGAGAATTTGTACCATATAAATACATTTAATTGAATTACTTTGTGTTATTGAAGCCACTTTGTTCAGGTCTAAATCCAACCCCCCAACCCTACATGCAAAAAACATGGCTGATTTGCCAAACGGAAAATGTTTGCCTTATTAAGACAGTTGATTCTGTAGGTGGTTTTTACGCGATTCTTCATAAGTTCTCCCTCACTGACGCTGCACATCCATATTTGGGGTAAAAACATGACCTACTGCACCTGCTGCTGTTTTTGCTTAGCTGACAACTGGCAAATGTTATCAGACACCGAGTGGCATGTGCCGGGATTCCTGCATCTGAATAAAGTTCAAAAGGTGAGGCTAGCATTGGGAATACTGATGTGGAGGTATGGGACTAAACATGTAGCAAAACGTTCTGGAGATATTATGCGATAGTGAGGAGCCCACAGAACTCTGTCAACAGCAGTGTTCTGAATCTAAAGGCATCAAGACTCTGTTGAGCATAAATCCTCTGAAGAAGAGATTTTCAATGTAAGATGATCAGAATGTAAAGATCGCTCTGAGTTTAAAATCTATTTAAATTTACTACATGACAACAGCTGAATTCGCACAAATGAAATCTCTTTGCACAGACCAGCAGAGCTCTAAATTATTTCACATACTCCATAAACTTTGAGGAACATGAGAAGTGACACATACAGGACCTATATGTGTGGAGTCCAGCTTCTCATGTGACCACAGGGACCTCCACTAAAGATGCATTCAAAATCACTGGGAGAAAGCAGTGCCTCACAAAACAAGAAGGAAACATGAGCAGTGTTATCAGGACTTTTGCTTAAAAATCTTTTTTTTTTAACTGTAATTTTCTTTTTTTATACATACATTCACATTTCCTATTTGTGATGACAACTAAAGTCATTTGAGTATGATAAAAAGGAAACCGCTGTGCAGATCTCATCTTTGGAATGACAGGAAAACAGTTAAGGTATTTCAGAATCCACTAAAGTACTAGTAGAAGGATGTTTGCATAAATTTACAATATTTGCTGATAGAAGCCTTTGAAACATTTTAAGATTCAATTTCAGCAGCATGTATAACTTACTACTGAGTTTGAGTCTTGTGAAATGCAGCATTTAGCATGCAGCATGTAACATATTTTAATGCAGTACATTTCATTTCGCCTGTAAACCTCTTCTGCTTTTTTACTATCGTGTATTGACAGCAGGTGGAACTGTAGCTCCATCCGATTTCGACAACACAACTGATTCAAAATACTGAAAAGGTCTTTTAGTTGGTTTTTGGAACTAAAAAAGTATTTACCCTGTTAAGTAAGGACCTAGAGCACCTTTTCAGTTATCTCATTGATAACATAGAGAAATACATTGTTGACGTGATCAATGAGCGAGCTGATATCTCTTGGCTGTTCTGTTTTAATTACATGAGCAGAATAGTTGCTAGTTGCCATTCTGCATCCCATAGTTACTACCAATGAAAAGGATTTTCATATTCCCTTTACCTCAAAGGGCATCAGATGGCAGAGTCCTCCAGTCATTAAGACTGTAACCGAATCAACTACTGATTAAGTCATTAAGCTGATGGAAAATGCTTCAACCACAAGGAAACTGCTCTATGACAATCAAGAAACGGTGGCAAATGTGTGGAGTGCTGTTTGTAAAGTTAAAGAGGAAGTCTGTTTATTTTCAACCTGGACCTTATCTATAGCATGCATTACGTTCGGCTATTCACCCAGACAAGTTTGGAGCCACCTGGAGTCCTTTGGGAGAAGTTCATATCAGCATATTTCCATATAATGGGAGTTTCGAGGGCATGCTAAGTGCTGCCTCTAAATAAGGCATTTTAAGCCACAAAACCCCTTCATACAAACAATGTTTTATTAATCATAGCTACTACTACTCTCCTCGGCATTTGGGATGTCTCAGAAGTGCTTCTTTTAGTTCCTCTGGGGTCATTTTAAAGTTTTTAACACAATTTACAAGGTGCCATTTCAGTGACGTTACTGCTTTGCCCATGGCAGTTGTAATCTGAGCAGGACTTTTACTCTTTGCTAAACAACTGTCTTAATCCACTTGGTCATTTTGTTTCTGCAATTTGGAAACACGCAAACACGAACCATGTTAATGTTTGCAGTGGCAAGTTTTGTCTAACCCGGGCTTTCCACTGGACGTGTCAGCATCATGTTACAGGAGCAGCACGTTTTACTCGCGTATTCTGCTGCTTGGCCCTTTCCACTGGTGGCGTCAGCAGCACGTAGCAGCAGGGAAGCAGCTGTCACCGAGAGAGCCCGAAATTATGCGAGATCAGCAAAATCACGCGTGGTTTCGTCAGAAATTGCAACAACAAGCAGGAAAAAACCACAACATGGTCCCAAAAGGTCTGTGTTTTATGTTCTGTCCGTGTTACATTCACTTATAAGTTTATGTTATGTCAGGGAATACACAAAATCCCTCGAAGTGCAAAAGAATAATATTAGTGACGATCCGAGGTAGTGTAGACCCTCCCGCGACCTACTGACTTCTCACGGGGCCGCACAGGTAGTAAAGTAAAGCTACCAGAAAGAAGCACCTTTGTTTTATTTTGAAAATTTCAGGATGCCGAACCGTCTGACTTCCTGTCTTCCCATATTCAAAATGTCGAAATTTACACGTTTCACAGGCGTAGAAAATAGGACTGCCCCCTATATTTAGAAAAGTGCTGCGCCATGACGCTCTTATGACGGGGCAAACTCGTGCTGCTTTCGCCTCCGATGGAAAGGATTGTATTGATTACAGCGGTGGCTAACAGCTGCGTATGACGTGCTGCTGCTGTAACGTGCTGCTGACGCGTCCGGTGGAAAGGAGGGGTCACTGTAGAGCAGTGAAAGCCCTGCTCAGATTACAACTGTCATGGTGGACATCAGCAACGTAATTGAGATTGCGTGTTTTTGTTTCAAAGTCTAACAACAACACCTCTGCAGGTGACGGAGAAGCACTTGCAAGACCCTCCGAGCTCGAGGGCAATAGTAGTAGCTATTCAGAACAAAACATTGCTTTAATGAAGGAGTTTTGTGGCAGAAATTGCCTTATTTAGAGGCAGCACTTAGCATGCCCTCACAACTCCCGTAATACGCTGATCGCAACCTGATATAAACTTTTCCCGAAGGACTCCAAGTGGTTCCCAACTTGTGTGGGTGAGTAGGCAAACGTAATGCATACAAAAAAATAAGGTCCAGGTTGAAAGAAAACTTGCATCCCTTTTAAAGAGTCAAGAAATCACAGCTATGATTTGGGTTATTTAGCCTATATAAAGATAAATAACGGTTTGTTTTTTTCAAAATCACAAGTGCATTCACTATTCATTTAAAAATGTCACACTTTTAATCTAAATACTCTGCCAGCAATATTTAGCATGTCTGCTTTAATATTTGACTTGCATTTTAGTCATGTATTTTATTTCTTTTAGTTGCATTGTGTTAGTTGCACCGGTGCAGAGCTTACTAAGGTATGGAAAACTGCTCAGATCTTAATCCAAATAATTAACGTTCATTAATTTCAAACTCATTTGAAATGGCCTCACTTGAATTACCTTAAAATTAACTCCAGGCTTATTCGTTTCCACAAATAAAGCTCACAAAGCCTCGAGTTAGCCTTCAGGTTTGTCTTGTTTGTGGAGCTGAATTTTAGAAAATTAAGATGGGAACGTTAAAGCAAGACTGAGTTTTAAGATTAGCTGGCTTTGTTGAACAGCCCTGTGGAAAACACAAGATTAAACACGTTCCGTTTGCATCCAACAGCAGACTGCCATGTTGGTCTAAAACGGACTTTTAGAAAAGAGACGTCCGTAATAATCACATGGTGAGGGAATACAAAACAAAGCGTATGTCAAACTTCTATTTATTGATATTTCACAAGCATGAACTCGTGTTAATCAAAATAAATGTACAAGAACTTAAATTGAAGGAGACCCAGAGCTTTGTGCAAGATCCTTAATGTAGACATGTTCCCTCACAGTGCCACTAACCCCCCTTTAATCTGGACATATAGAACATGGTGAACTGCATAATGTGATCAGCATTTATACAGGCATTAATGACTATTAATTTTCAAACAAAGAGAATAAGAGATTCTCCAGAGTTGGATTTCTTTCTTTCAATAACATATCTTTGAGAAGCTAATAGACAGTTATGGCCGTTAAATAAGCAATGCTAACACTGAAGACAACACAGCTACATCAGAACTTCACACCCAGACTAAACTTACATCTGTGCAAACATGTGCATTCAGTTAGACATCAACCATTAAAGCAGGACAGAGAATGCAAAAGAAAAGTATTCACCCCCCCTAAACATTTCCACATTCTGTCCTTGTCCAGCCACAAACGTCAGTAATAGACCCAGAAAATCAAATAAAGAATGGTGAACATCGAGGATCTACAGTGTCATTTGAACATTTCATGATTAAAAAATGGACATTCTGAAGGAATTTTTTTGCTTAGTCTACTTATCGTTGGCATATTTTAGTTAAATCCTATTAGTTATTGTGTTATTTCCCTTTTTTTTATTTGAAGTTGACATTGAAACACAAACTAGACGGGGGGTGGGGGGTGGGGGGGGGTTGGGGGCATTATGCAAAATGTACTTTTTGACATGCAACATCCTGATAATGTTATTCCCTCATTAAAAACATGACTGAAGTATTGCTTTGACTCATCCACTTACGTTTGACTAATCTTTGACTCTCTACTGGCAGTCACTGGGGTTTGCTGTTTTGCCTGCTCCCATCTAACTCCCCTTTTTCCACCTATCCCTCCCTCTTTTCTGACGTACTCTGCCGAGCGCCAGCAGAGCACTCCCCCCTCTACCCGCCGCATACAACTCCGGTTTTGGTAGCAGCTGCTAGGATGAGCCTATGCTAAGTGTTCAGACTTCTTTTGAAACAACCCTAAGGCCTAGTTTATGCTTCTCCATCTGCAAATTTGCATTCAGACGTATTGACGGAGGCGTTTTCTGTTTATAGTACTCCGCTCTTCCACCCCATTCTTTATTATTCTTTCAGCGTTGCTCGACCAGGACAGCAGGGGGTGCTACGTTTTCATGCCGTCTCTGCCTACTATCATACAGCGCCGCTTCTGTTTTTTTCTAGGCTTGTGAACGCATTTCTTCCTCAAGGAGCAATGAACAACAGAAAGTACATTTTGATTAGGCTGTAAAGCTTTTTCCTAGAAGTGCGGATTACAGAATACTCTAGAAACACACGGAAACAAAACAAAGCAGCCGTTTTTTGTTGTTTTCCTACACCTCCTTGTGTTCAAAATCGCCAAAGGAACAGATTAGATAAATTATCTTTTCAATATAAAGCATGTAGTGGCCAAACGCTGCATTAACTACTGATTACAGCGAATATAGAGCCCCGTTCTAGTGATGCGATATCTGGCTGTTACTGAAACTGACCAATTAGATAAATACGCTCTCCATCGACAGAGACGGATAGCTAAAATTTGGGCCTCTACTCCTTGCGTCCTTGCGTAGGTGACGGAGAGCCCTTGCGTTGATGGCGTTGCGTCAATCCGTCTCCGTCAAAACGCAGAAGTATAAGCTAGGGTTCAGCTCAAAAAGGATGCTAACTTTGGATAAATCACTTCACAGACGACCCTAACGCTTTTTGATAGTGGATTAATAAACAGATTGGCCCTAAAGGCAAGACTACTCCATCGGAACCTGCACAGGTAAGAACTGACTTGCATCATTTTGTTAGCAATTGTAACTCCGAACTCAAAGCATAACTTCATATTTATGTGCTTTTATGGTTGCAATATAAAACAGCTTTTTATTTTTTTGAATTTATGATTTCAATGCAAAACGTAGCTTCATAGTGATTAATCTTTCTAAACGGGTGCCAAGGAGGTTAAATATTACAAAGCTGACATGTCTTGTAAAAGCCTCTGAATTCTCTCTGGTTCTTCAAAAATCTCACATTCATGGTCGGATATCAGATCATTTGGGGGTCATTTTATGACATGCAGTGTTGCTGTGATATGGCTGGTATATGATGTACTGAATGGGGAGTTTCTCAAAGGGTAGGATGGTCTTAGAGACGCACAGGAAATATTGAGGCGTCAAATACGGAAGTGATGAGAAGGCAAATTTCTGGATTTTAATATCTACATGATTTTCAGACAGATTTCGGGTAACATTTTGAGTGTGCTATAGAACGGTACTGTGTGGCTGGAAGAAGCATAATACCAACCCCCAAGGATAAACCACCTCCAGCTGCAGGTCCAGCTGCAGCTTTGAAAATCTACAAACTGTCCGTTCTTAGTTACAAATTAGCTCTGATCAATGTCAACTTCAATCTAGGGCATCAGTTTTCACGGATTCTCAGATTAGGCCATTAAAGACCACCACTCCAAAGTAATCGGGCTGTATATCTAGGGTTGTGAACCTGTTCAACAGTCTCATGTCGAAACCCCCCCCAAAACAAACAAAAACAGATTCCGAATTGATTATAAAAATTCATTAAAATCGATTTAATCGTTCAACATTGTTTGCCCTTCTTACAGCTAGAATAGAAGGGAAAAGTCCAGTTGGGCATTGATATCGTTTAACCTGGTGATCTGTAACCCCGACCTGCATTTCGTTATGAAATTTGTCTTATAATTAAGGTGACAGCTCAAAAAATAAAATAATAGCAATGACCCGTATCGCTATCAGGCTGAAACAGATTTATTTAAATCTTATCCTGACAATCAATTATAACTCTTGAAATACAGAAGCGAATCGATTCTTGAAATTTTAATTGATACCCAGGGTCCAGTTTTTCCTCCAAGTTTTTTTCTAAAGACATGATGCTGCCAACACCATGCTTAACATTGGGGATGCTGTGTAGTGGTAGTTTTTTGGGGGTCATTTTTAGTCTATAAAGGACTATGAGTTAAATTTTTATTTTGTATGAAAAGCGCTTTATAAGCAAAGTTAGATTGATTGATTTTCAGGTTGGCTGCTTCTCAGATTGCAATCCTCCTGCAGGCTGTCAGCCTCGGTGGACCACGATGTCTTGGCAGGTTTGCTTTTGGTTCATCCTCTCCATGTTCAGACGATAGACTGAACAGAGCTCTGTGAAAATCTCAAAGCTTGCAATCTTGTTTTAGAACCAAACCTTGATTTAAACAACAGCTTTTTCCTTGACCTATCTGCCGGGTTCCTCTGTGTTTATGATGCATTTTGTTCTCTAGCATTTGATGTAAGATGAATTAAGAAGAAGAAGAATTAAATGATCGTTAGCAACACTTGATTTCATTGAGGGGATTTTAGATTATAGGGACAGAATACAGGTGGTTGCGACACTTTTTAGACTGTTGTTGATAAAAACAGTTCCAACGAATATATCCATGTTTTCCCTCTTCCTCAATCCTACAAAAAGAAACTGATCAAGCTGAAAGACCAGGGTATGCAAATACTTTTGCTACTCTGTGTAAGACGCAGAAAATACAATCACATAGAATCTCAGCAGAGAAAGCAAACTCCTGAATTATTTTTCAACCTGCCAACACTAAATATAGAATATTGGGTCAGCAATTTCGCCCTAAAAGGGATCACCCCCACTTGGCTTTTCTTGGAGAGGAAAATGCAGTCGAACAAACCGTGGGTGTAAGACATCAGATAAAAGCTGCTGCCTTCGTTTTAAAAAGGAGTTCATCAGCAGCAAGAATTTACTCATTCACTTTCAGTCACCTGCTCAACACTGCACTCATGTCATGAGGGAAATTAAAGCAACCGTACGATAATGTTAAAGGATGATTTAAGGTAAGCCTGATTCACCACCAGGTGTCACCAAATAGGAAAAATGACGCAAACTGGATGAGGACAGCGTGACGGGAGGTTTTATAATGATACAACATTAAGATTTCCCTCAGCCCTCAAACACTAAACATCAGCTGATGGCTAAACTCAATTGGTTTTAACAGGTAACTCTCATATTGAAGTTCCAGTATGAGAAAAGTCCAATAAGCAGCTAGTTTTCTGTTTCCATCTTAGAAAAAAGGTCTCTCTCTAGGACACCACTGCTCCCTAGAGGGCACTCTTGAATCCCTCAAACCATCTCAGAATCTTTGTGAGCATCTTCAGCTCTTGACCCATCACTTCAGGATAACACTATGCACTCTGTTATTGGTTGCTGTTCACTGCTCCACCCTGGGTGTGCAGTCGGGGCGTCGTGTCTGGATGATCTTTGGCCGGGTGGGACAGGGCTTGTCCTCCTGGTCACTTTCCCCAGCCACTGAACTGTTGGCGCGTTCATCTTCGCATACGTGGATGACAACGCTGGGGGTAGTGGGTGTAGCAGTGTGAATCTCATACTTCTCTCCTGGAGGAGGGGTAACACAGAAGAAGAGCACAGTTAGTAGTTATGGTATATGCACTTCACACTACATTCAGCGATTCATCAATTCATGCACACATTCACAAACTGATGATGGCAAACTACATAAGCGCACATTGAGCCGGCAAGGCTGCCAAGCATTGGCTTAACCAGGCCCTCTGACCACCACAAGCAGGCAAGGTGGGTGAAGTGTCTTGCCCAAGGACATGATCGAGCCGGACAGAGTTGGGATTTGAACCAACCACCCTCCAGTTACAAGACAAGCTTCCACCTCCTGAGTCACTGTCACCCACATTTATTTAGTAACAAACAGAAGCCCAGAAACAGTCAGATTTTAATTGCTGAACATGCAGCCACCAGTTCCTTTGAACACACGGTATTCCTAAAAACCACACTGCGCTCCCAGCAACCAGTAGAGAGATAGCCGTGTGTATGTAATACAGATTTTAAAAAGAGAGCTACTTTGATATGGAAACACTGTTTTTTGTGAATACTACTGGGGAGATTTTCTTCAAGTCAAGTGGCCTCATTTATGAAGCTTGCTTACGCACTAAAACCCGGTCTGAAAATCGTGTCAGTCACTTTCTAAGCAAACTTTATGTGCTTACGCACATCTTGGACATGGGGAAACTGGCAAATTAAAGGCACACTTTCAGACTCGGGCAGATGACCTCACGCCTGTTTTTTTCTGTAATGAAGTTCAAATGTTTACTGAACTAGATTTCTCAACTAAATAACACATTCCTTTGGGGCCTAGAACATCATTTTATTTAAATAGGATTATTTTGGGATTCAAAATCTTTTCAGTGTTCTTCATATCTCAAAGTGTAGAGCAAAATGTCCTGCGGTGTGACTAACATTGATGACGTATCAAATGAAAATATTATATCTAGCTAGCTTCTCGTCTGTTATGTTTGCAATATTAAACATTAATATAAATATATCTCTGTCTCTCCCTATATATTAAACACATATTGTAATTATAGATAATAACACTATATTATACCTATCTTAAGCAAAAATAGATATCCCTCTTCATTATACATAATATACATATATTTGTTTAATATATGTATATCTGTCTTCATCTGTTTGTTGTATGTGTATGTTAGCAGTAACTGATCATTGTTTTTAAAGTGATATTTGTCAGTTTTTAGGCATTAACAAAGATAGGTCAAAGAGGTAGAATGTGAATATTTCTCTTGTTCACTGAGATCTATGTTCAAAGAGCTTAACATGGTTTTAATTATTTTTAGAATTATTTTAACGACTTTCTCATTAGAAACAAGATATTTGTTAAGTCTTTTAAGTAAAAAATATAAAAGAATGGTCTTCATGGCTGGGTCTGATTTGACGCCTCCAAAATGTTAATTATTTAGTATATCTTGTTCACTATGTTTTCAGCTTAATAAGATTGCACTGATACAGTATGTTGCATTTTTATTAATGTTCAAATAGAGATGCAAATTAATTTGTTTGTTACAAAACCATTAAATAAATTTCACTATAAATGTTCATACAGTGCCTCATTATGTCCTGTGGCGTGACATCACTTCAAAGACAATTAAACAACGACAAATAGATAAATAATTACATGCATTTGAAAACATTACATAATATAACTATATAAAAATAATAAACATTTTCAAATATTTTTTGTCATTTTACAAAAAATTTCCACTGGAGTGAGTGGTAAAAGACGGTGCAAGTAAAGAATATAATCGAAAAACAGCTGTGAAAAAAAATATATCCAGAATTTGAATTATCCTTCTTTAATAATACCTTTAAAACTTAAACATTCCTGATTTGTAGTTGAAAAATAATAATATTTAAATATTTGGATTTTATAGCAATGTCTTGTCACAGCGCAGGACATATTTTGCCTGGAGCTGGGAGAAAAGCTTAATAAATTACATAATGAGAAAAAATCTAATAACCTTAGTCATAAACAGTTAAACAATTTGAACTTTACAAATTCATACAATTCTCAAGCAATTAAGAACTTTGTTTAAAAAACAAAAAAAAAAAGGTTCACTCTTATGTGTCATCTACCCACTCGCACATACACACAAAACCAACATTAAACCATCACAGACACCTCTGAACTAAGAATAAAAATGAGAATCTGAATGAAAATAAGTTTTATTTAAGAGTAAGGTTTAGATTTCCCCACATGTACCAGACCTCCTCTGGCATTGGCCATCTTCATTTGTGTTTTTAGGTCAGACAAGCTGCTGCTACAATGCTGTATCAATCAAGGCTCTTTTATCAATCAACAATGTTAGTATTAATAACACACTATATCATGATGAATTAAAATCCTGCTGCGCTCAAAAGAACCACTGTTTAAGCCAGCTCACTCCCAGACCCACCTAAAGTTTGCCAGGGACAATCTGGATGATCCAGAGGATAGGGAGAATGTCATGTGGTCAGGATAAGACAGAGGGTGTTTCTCAATGCCCAGTAACCTCGCCTTGATGCCTTGGTCCCGCCCCGGTTGCCTAGGAGATACGTCATCAGGGACCGCCAAGGCGTGTTCCAATGTTCATGTTCGACGGAGGAATCTGTCCTCCGTTTGTTAGCCGTTTAGCTAACTAACCAAGCATACATCAGACGTGCCTTGAGCCTGCGCTCGGTCAAATATTTCCCAGAATGCAACGCGGCAGGGGCCGGCAGCAGCTACTTCGGGGGAAAATTTCTATTTTAAATGTAAGTCAACTATTTTTAACCATCGGGCTTATATCTAAAATGTTTGTTTTAATTTTGTATTATTATTATTTAGATCCAAAGCAGTTACATATGGTTTGTTAGTTGCTTAGCAGTTGCAGCTTCGGTGGCTACCAGGTACTGATTCGTTTGCACATTTGATTTAACTGACATATACAAAAAAAATAAAAAAATTAAAACTCTCATTATACATTTCCAGTTCCATGGTTGAAGTAATATTACTACGCTACAATGCTACTACGATGGGCGGGACGTAAACAGTGCACGTAAGCCGCTGCGGTCGCATAAGGCTAGTCTGTTCCAAACCATTTTTTTGACCAAGGAAGGACAATGTCCTCGTAGGCAGGGTGTCTTGTCTACCGAGGCACTGCCTTGGTAGGCAAGACACCTTGACATTGAGAAACACCCAAAGATTGAACTCTTTGTATAAACAACACATAACATTATGCTGTAAGGCATTTTTTTGTGAAGGGCACCAGACAATTGCTCCGAATAAAGGAAAGGATGAATGAGGCCAATAAAATAAAAAAAAGTATGAATGGGGGAATGTATTGCAAGATTTTGGGCAAAAACCTCCCATCAGTAAAAGCACTGGAAAATAAACATGACCAGATATTCCAGCATAACCTCCAGATAATTGAACTCCTCCATTTCAGGAAGGACCCCATCCCTGACCCAGAGAAGGCATTCTACTCTTTTCCGGCTCAAGACCATGGTCTCGGATTTGGAGGGGCTGATGCTCATCCCAGCCGCTTCATGCTCGGCTGCGAACCACTTCAGTGACAGCTATAGATCCCGTTCCAATGAACCAACCAGGACCACATCTTCTACAAAAAGCAGAGACCCGATCCTGAGGCCACTGAAGTTATGAACAGGTTCAGTGACAAAGGGCAACCTTGGTGGTGTCCAACTCTCACTTGAAGCGAGCCTGACTTACTGCCGGCAATGCCACCCAAACTCTGACACCGGTCAGGGACCTAACAGCCCGTATCAAAGAGCCTGGTACCCCATACTCCCGGAGTACCCCCCACAGGACTCCACAACGAACACAGTCGAACACCTTCTCCAAGTCCACAAAACACATGTAAACCAGTTGGGCGAACTCCCACACACCCTCCAGAACTCTGGTGAAGGTGTAGAGCTGGTCACAATGGACACAATGCCCCCGCCTCCCCGGGACATGTTCGAAATTAAAGCTGAGTTGAAACTCCATCTGACAGGAGACTCTGCCAGATGCTCCCAGCAGACCCTCACAACATGTTTGGGCCTGCCAGGTCTGTCCACCGTCCTCCCCCAACATTGGAGCCGGCTCACCACCAGGTAGTGGTCGGTGGATAGCTCCGCCCCACTCTGTGTCCAAACCCTGCGGCCGCAGATCAGATGAAACAACAAAGTCGATCATTGAGCTGCGGTCTAGGGTGTTCTGTTGCAAAGTGCCCACATGGAAACCCTTATTCTTAAACATGGTGTTCGTTATGGACAAGATATGACGAGCACAGAAGTCCAACAACAAAAAACCACTCAGTTTCAGATCGGGAGGGCCATTCGGCCCAACCACGTCTCTCCAGGTCTCACTGTAATTGCCCACATAACAGTTGAAGTCCCCCAGCAGAAGGAGGAAGTCCACAAAAGAATCACCAACCCTAACCCTCCAAGAAGGGTGGGTAATCTGATCACTGTTTGGCGCATAAACATAAACAATAGTCAGTACCCGTCACCCCATCCGTAGGCGGAGGGAGTCTACCCTCTCATTCACCAGAGTAAAACCCAACATACAGGGGCCAAGATGGGGGCAACAAGTATGCCAATCCCAGCTCGCCGCCTCTCAACAGGGGAAACTCCAGAGTGGCAGAGAGTCCAACCCCTCCCGAGCCAGAGCTGTGTCTCGAAGTGAGGCCGACGATGTCCAGTTGGAACCTCTCACTAGCTCCGGCTCCTTCCCAACCAGAGAAGTGACGTTCCACATCCCAAGAGCAAAATTCTGCAGCCGAAGATCGGCCACAGAGACTGACCTCGTCAAAGTTTTCAATGACATCTGTACAAATACTGACCCTGGTAAAACCACAGTACTTGTACTATTAGACCTCAGTGCAGTGTTTGACACAGTTGATCATGATATATTACTGGAACGTCTAGAGAACTGGGTCGGACTCTCTGGTACAGTACTCGACTGGTTCATATCTTACCTGAAGAAGGGGAGCTTCTTTGTTTCGATTAGCCAGTTCTCTTCACAAAACACAGAAATCACATGCAGGGTCCCCCAGGGCTTTATCCTAGGGCCCCTCCCATTTAGCATCTACAGCCAAATTATAACTATCAATTCAAATCAATTCAGTTTATTTATATAGCGCCATTTCACAACAGATGTCATCTCAAGGCACTTTACAAAAAGAGTTATTACAATACAATGTTTAGTGTAGAAATTACAGAACCACAGAAGATTGCGTCGTGGAATTCTCAGCAATCCCTCATACTGAGCAAGCATGCAGCGACAGTGGGAAGGAAAAACTCCCTTTTAACAGGAAGAAACCTCCGGCAGAACCAGGCTCAGCACAAGCGGTTATCTGCCGCGACCGTCTGTGGCTTGGAGAATACATAACAGAGACACAGAAAGAGCAATAGAACTGATGCAGAAGTTTGTTGCAGGACGTGGAGAATTTTCCGTCACTGCAATGCCATCTTAGTCAGGGTCGTCAAGCAGGGCTAATCCGGAGTACCTACTATAATAGAAAACAGGTTAGTGCTTGAATTGACAGCACATCATGCAGTTGGGGAGAAGTAGGAGAGAAAGTAGGAACAGACCCTAATAATGTCCTCCAACAGCCTAGCCTAAAGCAGCATAGCCACTAACATTAACCTGTCTCCTAGCTACTAGGAGACCTGGCTACCAACACTCTGTCTGAGTCCTCCTGACCCGTGGACTACCGCAACTATGCTGACGACACTCAGCTTTATATCTCAATGTCATCAGGTGATGTTGAACCCATCCAAATCTTCAAAAAAAGCATTGAGCAAATTAACAGCTGGATGTCACATAATTTCCTGCAATTGAACAAAAACACTGAAGTAGTTATCTTTGGATCCAAAAAAGATTGACTACATATCAGTAATCAGCTTAAACAGGCCCAACTAAAAACTACCAATTAGCTTTCTGTCACCTGAGGAACATTTCCAGAATTAAAGGATTGATGACACAAGGAAACCTAGAAGAATTCATCCATTATAGTCTTGATTACTGTAAATGCCTTCTTGTGTTTTGTGAAAAATCAGTTAGTGGACGGAAGAACAGTGAGCTTTTTAGCGATATCAGTTAGTGAATAAAAACGGTGAGCTTTCTCAGCAAGATCAGTCAGTGGAAGGAAGAACTGTGAGTTGTTTTTTTTGTCATTGTTGTATTGTCTTGATCATTGTCTTATTGTAATAGCTTTCTTGTATTTTAATCATCAAATTAACTTCTGTTCTGTTCCAATTTGAATCATGAAAAGCACCTTGAATAGACAGGACAGCTCTTCAGAGATTTGTGGGTGGCTCTTAAAAGAGCCATTGTTGCTACAAAGGCACTGCTCTCTCCACCGAGAAGGGAGCCCTGAACAGCTTCCTCACCCGGACAGCCTCTCTGGAGGTGGTGTTGGCTGGATGACCCAGGCCTGATAATGGCTCCACCAACTCACATCCTTTGCCACTCACATATTATATTATACACTTTTACTAACCGCAGACAGATGGACAGCAGCTTAGCACTGTAGTTGGTGTCTTGGTGAGCGATGCTTGGACCTACGCGGGACAACTATTCAACAGCTCTTCAAACTGGGCCTGCTGACGCGACAAGGGGCCGATGTTTTACGGATCCCTCCACTGCCGCTTTACTTGGTCTTTAGCCTTCCGATCCCCTACAGATGTGGCTTGGCTCCTTTGACATCATCTTTCTTAAAGCTCCTGGCACTTGGCTTGGCCCGTAATTTAGATTTCACATCCGGAATGTCACAGAAGAGTGGATCATTCACAACTTTTGTACACCAATCGATGAAGTTGACCAGGTTTTCAAACCACGCTCGTCTTGCATGTCGTGCTTGAAGGTCAAACACAGTGGTACTCACAATTCTCTCACTTAATATGGAAGCTTTGAGATCACAGTCCTCACATTGCTTCGACTGCCCATCTCTTCCATTGCTCAACCTCAATCATGGTATTCCTACATCCAATGAGAAAAAGTGCATGTCAAACCCTTGGCATCCTCAGGTCTGATCTGTTGCCATTTGAGTGCTTTATCAGCTTGTTTCCATAATGGTACTGAATTAATCTCTAAGCCTCTCTTAGCCCGTTATCTGGCTGCATGTGTTCACAACTGCGGATTAGGTCTCCTGGTTCGCCACATGTGTACTCTTCTAAGTAAAACAACTTGTCCAGAGCACTGTTCGACTTCTTCTCTATTGCACTTTCAAATGCCCTTATGAATGATCTGTAGGCAAGTGGATCTCCAGAAAACGTTGGAACTTCTCTTTGAGGAAGCTTAGATAGACGTTACTGCATGACTAGTAGCTCTGTTACTTCATTCTGTCACTGCATTATCTTATGAAGTTCTTTCTATGGACTACCTAACTGTTGTGAATAAGCGGTCAGGAATTCTCCCAGCTGATCCAGCCGTCTTACGCGTGCACCAGGTGCCTCTGACAATGACCTCGGAAGAGGGGGCACAGGTTTTCTATCCTCTTTCATTGGGGACTCAGAAAAATCAGTTTTGTGCTCCTCCCTAATATTTTTTACATGACTGATAATAGTCATTAATGTCATCACGAGTGTCTTCATGTTCACTGAGTATTTCCAATGTGGCAGTAGAAACTGCAATTTCTGCTTCCATCTCAGCATGCTCACGTTTGGCCTTTAACTTTAATTCCCCAGCACCTAATTCTTGGTTTTTCTTTAATGCCTCTATACATGCAAGTGATGCTGCATGGTTAGCCTTAGCCTTAATGCATGTGGAGCTGGTTGTAGATTGTGTTGAAGAGTTACATCTACTCCTAGTACTGAGTGTGAAGCTTGCAGATACACTTTCCTTTACCAAAATGTCTTCACTGACATAATTTCCATCAAACCATTTTACGTATTTCCAATACCCATTTTTCAGTTTCAGAAATAAACTATTCAGATGTATCACATTTAGGATCGTACCAATTTGTTTGATTATCTTATCTTTCTGCTTCTAATAAACTCTAAACCACTTCATTGGCTTTTTTTTTTTTTTTCATTGGCTTCTTTAAACTCACTAAATATGCAAACCATGTAACAATTCAACTCAAACTTTTTCCAAATTATCTTCAACTTCTTTCATTTGCCGAATATCATGAATCTTGCGAGTCAGCAATGCCAGTTTTCCTTGTCTCCTTTTGCGCAGGTAATTCAGTCTGTCCTCTAGGGCAATTTCTTTGGGCTTTGGCGCCCTCTTCTGGCTAACATAATCCCCAGCTTCTCTTGCTGAGTTAACCATTTTTCCACTTTTATGCTAGTGCACATCAACTGTTTTAATTTACTGGAACTTCAACGGTTTCTCTATCTTCTAAATATTCACAAATGCTCTTGTGCAAATACACATAAATAGTGCATCAAGCATTCGAATAAATGTATTTGAATGCTTATTTTACTCAAACTGGCTTCCAGTAGTGCTTTTCCAATAGGCATAGCAGGATGCATTAGAATTCTCTTTTCCTTTGTTTTTTTTCCTTGTAAATCCTCATCTTCAAACTTCCACAAATGATTGGAAAAACAGTCTACTTTGATGTAGTTTAGTTTACTTTCCTTTTAGAATGCAGCAGGATAGATGAAGACTTCCTTTTTCTTCCAGAACCAACATATGTTCCACCAGGAGGCGTCCATGAGCACGATCTTTGAATATTGTAGGTGCAGTTTCATTTAACTTTGTTCTTTGACCAGTTCTATGAGCTTAAGTCAATTAAGCGAGACTTCTTTGAAGGTTACAAGTGCTTACTCAGCGTTTTTCCTGGCTCAAATTGAGGCAGAGATGGTACCATCCTGACGGTGCGCTAACACATGCATTCAACTGACCTTTTTTTAAAGGCAACATATTTAGTTTAGTTAAGTTTTTGTAATAAGAATATGACAATTATCATGTTAAAGAATTCTTTTATTAAAACAATATACATACAAAAATAAGGAGCCAATTTTTAACTGAAAGTGCATTAAGTTGTAGGGATTAATCCACACATCTGGCAGCCAGACATTAACTATTATTATTACTCTTTAATTATTTAATTATTAACTATTCATAGCCTATTATTAGTCTGTTCCATATTTCATCACAATAGGCACGAAAGGTATAAAGAGGTGTTGAAAAACGCATCTTTATTCAATTTATAACAGTTGAAAGCCAAAGGATTACGTGTTTTGTTCCTTAAATGGTAGACATTTAAAATCCACATATAGCACAAGGATGGCAAATTTATAAGTATCCGCCCCAGAAGAATATGTGTAACAGTAAAATGTGTTACATTTGTAACCTTTGCTGATTTTGCTCGTTCTGTGCAGAGAAACTTATTTAAATTAATTTACAGATCAGAGTCCTCTAATAGAGCGGATACCTGCGGTTAATCCGCTGTTTCAGGTGGACAAATCAAATCTCTCTCTGGGAGCGCTGGATGTCGAAATAGCGACAATAATCTGCATTCAGCGCAAAGTTGGAGAGATTTTCACTCTCTCCACACAACGGAAAGTGGGCGTCAACCAAAAATATTATATTCATATTTTTCTCCCATCCACAGTAAAAAAAAAAAAACTTCAGCCAGACCCACGACATTTAGATTATGTCTTTTTTCCCCTTCTTTAAACAGTACTTGCAACATTGCTGAACGTTTTTTTGGAGCAGAAAGGAATCTGTAAAAATCTTGAAAGTAGCATCTGCACAGAAAGAAAACATGACAGTGTGCCCGGTAGTAGAGATGAGTATTTTACTGTTGAAATGCAAATATTTGTTTATCTACTCTTCACATTTAATACATATATTTTCTCTCTCTGTTTCCCAGTGAATTAGACAAGAGGAAAGCTCTCTATATTATCTCTATAATATGTTTAGATCCATGAATTGATCGCATTTGTGATCTGCAGTTCTTTATTTAGAAAAATTGCCTTTAGATTTGCAAATGACTGGATCGCTCGCACCTCAAGCAAAAAGTATGTAAGACGCCAATATGATCACTTCACGGTGCTGTTTGGTGGAGACAAACTCGTCATAAAGTGTCCAGTCCTTCATTCTGACCAAGATCACATCTTGTCACAACCATGATTACCTTTTAACTGCTTGTTACGATAATTTGTCTGCAGTTTCACCTCGATTCCTGACTTTCCTCGCGAGGTTGCGTTTTAAAGTAGTGGCTGATTTCCCAGGTCATATCTGTAACGCTAAAAACAATTAACGTTACTCTAATAAGGAGGATGTTTTAAAAAAATAAACATGACATGCTTGGATGCAAAAAAAACCAAACATTTACCTGGTTCAAGAGCCGGGGGAAAATCATGACACCGATAGCACCAACAAGCGGGAAAACCCCATTTGTACACTCTATGGAAAACAATTTTATCTTCTTTTTCCGAGCTTTCTCTGCACACTGCTGCTGATACAGCGCCCCATACTGGCGCAACGCTGCAACTGCAGTTAAAATAACTATATAGCTGGCGGAAGAGCGATATCAGGCTGGGGCGGCAAGCAAATTAGCTGGAGGCGGCCGCCACATAAATTTATACGCAGGAAAAACCCTGTTACTAAATCAAAATGTTCCAATTACAAGTGCATAACAAAGCTATTTCTTTTCTTAAAGGACAGCAGGTAATTTCTGTCTAGTCACTCACTCAGATACTGCTTTGGTGGAGTGAGGTCATGCCAACATTAACATAATAAGTAAGAAATATTAAACTTAGTAATCAACACTACTAAATACGCAGTCATTTTAGATATTCAATGCTAACTTTTTACAAAAAAATTAATTATCACTCACTTATTTCCATTGTGGCTCTCTCTCTCTACATATATATATACACACACTGTGATGGACTGCCGACCTGTCCAGGGTGTACCCCGCCTCTCGCCCGTTGGAGATAGGCACCAGCCCCCCCCCGCGACCCCTTGAGGATTAAGCGGTTCAGAAAATGGATGGAGATATATATATATATATATATATATATATATATATAAATAAATAACTTTTCAAATGTAAATCTTTTATTTTGTAAATTGTTTCTATTTTTTTTGTGGAATATTGATTTATTTTAGTATTTATTCATTTATTTAATTATGTATAAAACTACATTTCATAGTGCATATGATTTTTAAGTTAATACAATTATTACATTCTTAAAAACAAAAAAAATTTGTGATATACAAAACAAATTATTACTCTTAAATAAAATCCACATAAAATATTTATTTTGTTCATTTAGAATAAATATGAAATAAAATGCAGTTAACCTGTAGCTATCAGCTTGCATATGCACACATAATCAAAGCAAGTAGAGCACAAAAAAAAAAAAAAAAATCGATTTAATCAATTATAATCGATTTTTAAAATGGCTGACAACTAATTTTGTTATCGATTAGTTTCTTTATAATCACGTTTTACCATAAGGGTTCTATTTTTAAACACATATCGGTTAAAAATCTGTTATATTTGCGGCCAGTGTGTGGCAAATATGAGCCACTGATCTACCAGTGGAGCAGTAGAAGAAGAAATCCGCCAATAGGAACCCTTGTTTTCCATGACGTACTAAGCACATGGCTGACGCACATGCTCACACTGAGCAAGGTGGCGGAGCAAGAAACGGTACGAGAGAAAAAGAGAAACGATAAAAATGAAAAATAAAAAAACCCCGAACACAGACATCAAAAGTATGGGAGCACTTCACTCTAGATGCTGTGAAAAGACGGGTGGCCTGCAAGATATGCAAAAAATGATCTAGCATGGCACGGAAGTAGGACTTCTCTAAACGAACATCTGAGACGAAAATATGTCGGAGTTGATGCGGCAGAGGAAAAGTGGCTACACCCAATAGGAAAATGAACACGCTAAATACACTGGTCCATTACTATAACATTGTTAACCTTTTGTGACTTTGCTGTTTCGTTGAGTTTTTTATAGCACAGTTTTACATGGTTTCTTTACAGCATGCCAACAGTCATTGTGTTCTGCTGCTGATGCATTAGAGGCGATTGTGAATCTCCTCTGTGTCGTGTATCCTGCGCTTGCGAAATTTAGCACATCTGTTTATAAGAATATTCTCGTCCAGAGAAAAACAGCACAAACCCATAACCATGTTACTCACTCGAAAAAAGACAACTGCGTGGAAAAAGATGTAAGGTAGCGCTTCGTATTAATACTTTCATTCTTCAAAATCTACGAAGGTTTTAATTTTGAGAGAATTTAAACTAGCGAGAAAACGTTTAATTTTTTCTAAAAAACATGTTTAAGGCATGTTGTGAGGTGTTTTACAACCATAAAAATTTTTATTGTAAAAAATAAAGATGCCTCCTTGATTATTTTCATTAAAACGAACCACACATTTATTACTAGTAAATACTACTTTTATAATAACAGTTTTCTCATTCAAAGGTATCAACAGCAGCTAAATTGCTAGCTTTAGAAAACAAAATCTTTAAGGTGATGCTGACTTACTGAATGTGGAAACGTAAATGGTCCCTTGGTGTTTATTTCAAGTAATTTCTGTGACATGTTTGAGTTCATTTAAATTAAAGCAGAAGATCCACATTTAAAAAGCCACGTTTACACCAACACCTCACAGACCATGAAAATATTGTGTTTAGTGAAGGTAGATTAAGTAATTCTGAGAGCCTCAATGTTGCCCCACAATACTGCCCATTTAAGTCAGGGGGAAACACTGGAAGCACTCTGCTCACCTTTTGACAAAAAACTTGATACACACAAACACTAACTGATTGAAATTAAAAAAATTCATCCAAAAGGACCTAAATTTCATGCTCAGCAGAATTGCCTTTTCTCAATCTGTCGGCTGCCATGGCTTTACATGAAATGCCTCAAATCAGGCAACTTAAATGTCTCATGGACTTTTTTTTCTTCAATAAATCTGATGTGGTCTCTAGTTTGAATAAATGTCTTGTGAATTGTTTTCTGTGGAAAAAAACGCTCCCTCATTCCTGTTTCAGAAGGTTGCAGTTTGTTGCAGCCATCTAGCTCATTATTGTAAATGACATTTAAATGTCTCACCTCTGACTGGCTAACAGCAATGTGACTGGTATGCTGCCTCTTAATCCAGGGGCAAACTCTGCCGACGAAATGTGAAACCAACCCAGAAGTGATAAGAATTGGAGTTCCCCCTTTCATCCACTAGGAGATGCCTCCAGTTCCATCTCTAGCAAATAGATGTTGAGTAGAAGAGCAGAACGCAATGGTTCTTATACTGATGAGGACCTTCTGAACCAGACCTGGCTCCAGTTCATGTGTGCAGAGTTCAGATCCTACTCCTCCTTATCTGAATCAGTAAAAAAAATTAAGAGTTGTGTACAAGCAGGGGGAGTTAAGTTTTGTACCTGGTCCAAGTTTGGAGATGGCGCACAGCAGGTCGTAGTTAATGACTGGAGTGGGATCCTTAGACTGTTCCCAGCCAACTGGAGGAGAAGCAGGGGGGGAGATAAGGAACTGCTTGTCTGGTTTGGGAGGCTCCAGACGAGGACTCCCGATGTGGACAGACTAGAGGAAATAAAAATGAAAACAAAAATTTAGGCGGCAAGTAGCTTTGACCAGCCCTCAACAACACCGAGACGCCACTTCAACACTTCCACTGAGCGTGGCGGTCCAATCTGCATGACCAAGAGTTAAAAAGGCACAAAAGCAGCTTTGGAGAAAATTGGCTAACTTCCTATCAGCTCGACCCGGGCTTCAAAAAAACTATTTATGAGTCTTCAGAAACTACATATGTACTGAATTTCACAATGCTTGTTCAAAGCTGGATTTTGGCAGATTATTATCATGACCCGGCCAGTGCCAAATGTATTTCAATGACGTGATACTATGTTGCCATGCTGCCACAGTCAAACCTTCTTTTGAAAACTCTCAGTACTACACTCAACAAAAATATAAATGCAACACCTTTGTTTCTGCTCCCTTAAAGATCTAAAATTCATTCCAGATACACAATATTACCATTTCTCTCAAACATTGTTCACAAATCAGTCTAAATGTGTGATACTGAGCACTTCTGCTTTGCTGAGATAATCCATCCCACCTCACAGGTGTGCCACATCAAGATGCTGATCTGACATCATGATTAGTGCACAGGTGTACCTTATACTGCCCACAATAAAAGGCCACCCTGGAATGTGCAGTTTTTTGCTTTATTGGGGGTCTGGGGACTCAGAACCGGTCAGTATCTGGTGTGAACACCATTTGCCTCATGAAGTGCAACACATCTTCTTCGCATAGTTTATCAGATTGTCAATTGTGGCCTGTGGAATGTTGGTCCACTCCTCTTCAATGGCTGTGCGAAGTTGTTGGATATTAGTGGGAACTGGTACACGCTGTCATATACGCCGGTCAAGCACATCCCAAACATGCTCAATGGGTGACATGTCCGGTGAGTATGCTGGCCATGCAAGAACTGAACATTTTCAGCTTCCAAGAATTGTGTACAGATCCTTTCAACATGGGGCCGTGCATTATCTTGCTGAAACTCGAGGTGATGTTCATGGATGTATGGCACAACAATGGGCCTCAGGATCTGTTCTTTGTCCATAACAGATGCTGCCCATACCATAACCCCACCACCACAATGGGCCACTCGATCCACAGCATTGACATCAGCAAAGCGCTCACCCACACGACGCCACACACGCTGTCTGCCATCTGCCCTGAACAGTGTAAACCGATATTCATCCGTGAAGAGAACACCTCTCCAACGTTCCAGACGGCATCGAATGTGAACATTTGCCCACTCAAGTCTGTTATGGCGACGAGCTGGAGTCAGGTCAAGACCCCGATGAGGACGACGAGCATTAAGTTGAACTTCACTGAGACGGTTTCTGACAGTTTGTGCAGAAATTGTTTGGTTATGCAAACTAATTGTTTCAGCAGCTGTCTGAGTAGCTGGTCTCAGACGACCTGGGATGTGAACCTGCTGGATGTGGAGGTCCTGGGCTGGTGTGGTTACACGTGGTCTGCGGTTGTGAGGCCGGTTGGATGTACTGCCATATTCTCTGAAACGCCTTTGGAGACGGCTTATGGTGGAGAAATAAACATTCAATGCACGAGCAACAGATCTGGTTGACATTCCTGCTGTCAGCATGCCAATTGCACGCTCCCTCAATGCTTGTGGCATCTGTGGCATCTTACTGTGAGACAAAACTGCACATTCCAGGGTGGCCTTTTATTGTGGGCAGTATAAGGCACACCTGTGCACTAATCATGATGTCAGATCAGCATCTTGATGTGGCACACCTGTGAGGTGCGATGGATCATCTCAGCAAAGCAGAAGTGCTCACCATCACACATTTAGACTGATTTGTGAACAATGTTTGAGAGAAATGGTAATATTGTGTATCTGGAATGAATTTTAGATCTTTAAGTCAATCTCATGAGAAATGGTAGCAGAAACAAAGGTGTTGCGTTTATATTTTTGTTGAGTGTAGGTAAGAAATTAGCCAAACTTGTCATTTATCACTGTCCACAGGCAGATGTTGATTAGGTAAAAGGAGTCAAATAAACCTCTCTATGCAAAACATTGTACATCCGGTTCTCAGAGGGCGGGGATTGGTTGACATGGGCAAAAGAGGCAATGAATATTTACAATGGTTCTATGTGATGAGACCCATGAAGTTTGGTACAGTTTTGACCTTGTATCATACCTACAAACTCAGAAGGCTTGAAAAAGGTGACAACTAAAATCTGTAAGGGGGGGGCATCCTCCCCCTAAAGATGCTGTGATTTTAACATGCAAATTAGCGCTCGAATGTGGTCTGAGAAGAAATAAAAGGAAACAAAAGCTTTTCCCACTCAGGTCTTGGAAAGTTCTATATGTGTGCCAATTTATAAATCTGTAAGTCAAGGAAAGAAAATGGAGCAGTATGTTTTGAAATTTTCTGGGGGGCACCGTTGAGACATTTCTGTTGTGACCTTTGCAAATACCTAAAACTATGTCAGTTTCTAACACCCCATAAGCACGTGAAAAACTTTCACTTTTGTATATATTTAGGGCTCCAAATAGCCAATTAATTTGACCAAAGAAAAGGAGAAACTACTGATATAATGGGGGGCCTAATGGTGCATTCAGACCAAGGGCTTTGCCAACGTCAGGCAAAGCTCACAAAGCATCTAGTTTGAAGCTTCTATGTTGAAGCTTGCAAAGCCTGCGACTTCTGAGCAAAAAAAGAGCGCATGGGCGGGGCTTCTTCTGTTGCCGGACATTCTGAACTATGGTGGGTAGTATTGAGAGAGTGGCTTGGCTTTATTTGCTAAATAAAGCTAGTAAACGTCGGCTTCGGCAACATCAGCGCCTTTTGTGGATACACCCTATTCTACGGATGCGTTCTGAGTTTGGGGAGTTTAACCATTTGCTCCAGGAGCTACGTATGGATGAGGTTCGCTTTCAGCGGTACTTCCGTCTGTCCCGCGCCCAGTTTGACGACCTCCTGGGCCGCATCGGAGCACGAATTGCCTACCAGGACACCAACTGCATCTATCTTCAGTACGTGTTATTTATGATTTTTTAAATCTGCGTTTTCTAGACTTAAAATGTAGGTTTTTCCTGCTCCCGCTACATTCAAAATACATGTAGTGACATCGCTACAATTATAAGCTCTGATTGGTAAACGCGCCGCTTCAGGGCCGTCAGCACCGTCAAAAGTTCAACTAGCTGAACTTCTGCGTTGCTGGCTTTATGAGCTTTGAAGCATGAAAAGCATGAAAAGTTTGAAAAGTTGACAGAGCCAAAGCTCACAAAGCGCCGGAAAGACCATGATGCTCCTCCAACGGCCTCCACTTTACATGTAATCTTGACGTTGCTGACGCTGACAAAGCCCTTGGTCTGAATGCACCATAAGTCTCCTCCCCTTCCGGTCGGCCCATGGGTCCCCTGGCCAAAAAAATAATGAATGGAAGTCAATGGCTTGATAAAAATTATTTTCTGGTCCGCTTTACCTTACGTCCTGAATCACACATATATTGAACCTCAATTTAAATGATAACTAATGATGTACATTTCAACTTAGTTCGTCAAGTGATTTGGCATTTATTTGATTGTAGAATTTCGCAATTAAAATGCCTATAAATCAGAAGTCAGAAGTCGCATACAGTCAGGTCCATAAATATTGGGACATCGACACAATTCTAACATTTTTGGCTCTACACAATGGAATCCAAATGAAATGAACAAGATGTGCTTCAACTGCAGACTGTCAGCTTTTATTTGAGGGCATTTACATCCAAATCATGTGAACGGTGTATGAATTACAATTGCTTGCATGCAAGCCTCCCACTTGTTAAGGGACCAAAAGTAATGGAACACACTAACAACCATAAAGCAAACTTTCACTTCTTAATACTTGGTTGCAAATCCTTTGCAGTCAATTACAGCCTGAAGTTTGGAACACATAGACTTCACCAGACGTTGGGTTTCATCCCTGGTGATGCTCTGCCAGGCCTCTACTGCACCAGTCTTCAGTCCCTGCTTGTTCCTGGGGCATTTTCCCTTCAGGTTTGTCTTCAGCAAGTGAAATGCATGCTCAATGGGATTCAGGTCAGGTGATTGACTTGGCTATTGCAAAAAAAAAAAATCCACTTCTTTCCCTTCAAAAACTCTTTGGTTGCTCTTGCAGGATGCTTTGGGTCATTGTCCACCTGCACTGTGAAGCGGTGTCCAATGTGTTGAAGCATTTGGCTCATTATGAGCAGATAATATTGCCTGAAACACTTGAGAATTCATTGTGCTGCTTTTGTCAGCAGTCGCATCATCAAGAAATACAAGAGAACCAGTTCCATTGGCAGCCATACATGCCCACGCCATGACACTTCCATCATAATGACTCACTGATGCGGAGGCATGTTTAGGATCATGAGCAGTTCCTTAGATGTAATTTGGCAAACTCTAATCCGGCCTTCCTGTTTTTGGGGCTCAACAATGGTTTACATCTTGTGGTGAACCCTCTGCATTCACACTGGTGGAGTCTTCTTTTGATTGTTAACTTGATTGTGATACACATACACATGCCTCCTGGAGAGTGTTCTTGACCTGGCCAACTGTTGTGAAGGGTGTTTTCTTCACCAGGGAAAGGATTTTTTTCTGTTGTCTTCCGGGTCTTTTGGTGTTGCTGAGCTCACCGGTGCGTTCCTTCTTTTTGAGAATGTTCCAAACTGTTGTTTTGGCCACGCCTAATGTTTCTGCTATCTCTCTGATGGTTTTGTTTTTTCATCCTAATGATGGCTTGCTTCACTGATAGTGACAGCTCTTTGGATCTCATCTTTCATCAGTTGACAGCAACAGATTCCAAATGCAAATAACACACTTGAAATGAACTCTGGACCTTTGAAGGGAAAATGAAGCCCCATGAACCAATGATGCTTTCCAACACATTTCTTTACTAAATGGTTCACTAAGCTAGGCCTTACCTAAATGATTGAAAACGCTGCTATCTGCTGACATAGATAGATAGATAGATAGATAGATAGATAGATAGATAGATAGATAGATAGATAGATAGATAGATAGATAGATAGATAGAATTTAAAAACAAAAGTTTTTCAAATGTTTTGGGTTGAACTTGTTCCTTTTGCACAGAATTTCTTCAGCCTCTTTCACATGGGATGGACGGATTTACAATTTCACTCTTTATTATGAGCGATCAAATCAAAATATTCCCACGGTGGTGAAGACTTCCTTCTTTGGAGGCGCTATCTGTTTAAGGGAATTAGATTGTTGGTGTATGAACTTACACCAAACGGGAGAGCATCATTCATAGCAAACGCATACAAACAAACACGCAGACTTTTAACCAAATCCGAATTGTAAAAGAAAATACAGCCTTCACCTCAGAGGGCTACAAGTAAGATGTTCAATAAACTAACTAACCAGCTTTTCAAACTGGATCAGAAAATAACTTATTGCTTCATTGACTCTCATTCATTTTTTTGGACCGGAAGTAGAAGGACATGACCTAGGCTCCCAATAGGCCTTTGCAGCACTTAGCTGCTCGGGCCTAAAAAACGTCCCAGCGGAGCAGAACAAAGCAAACAAGCCACAACTATCATTGTCACAGTTCAAAAGGTTTAAAAAGAAAACGTATTGAATGCTGAAAAGATTTAAAAAAATACTAACGTTTAAAAATTCAGTGATCAATTTTAAAAAAACTTTCAAAAGTTGCTGACTGGTTATTTTGATAAAGACATTCTCTATTTATTCTTTGGTAATAATGAACTGTCAGAAAATGTGGAAGACCTTTCCAGCCTGAGGAACAGAAGCATCACCTGAGGAAAGTACAGTCTCATCTCCTTCCCATTGAAGTCAGTCTTGTGCAGCCTGAGCCTCGCCTCAGCTGCTGCCAGAGCATCTCTGAAGCTGATCCTGACCCGTCGAAAAGACCGGAAGTACTGGAATTGAACTTCCGGGTCAAATGAGCGGAACAAGGACTCAAAGCTGGTCTGAAAAAAAAAAAAAAAAAGGAAGTGAAGAGAGAACCGTGAGAACCAAAGAATAAAGGTTGACAAATCCTTTCAATTGTTTTACCTTCATCCCTTTTTTATGTTATTCAACTATTCATTAATAATTAATTATATAATAGATGGAATCCATGACTGAAAACATACAGTCTGTTAATGAAGTTCACATCCCTAAAATCTTTTAATATTTTGTTCCAATGGCAAAGCTGAATGATCCTAAAGGAAATGTATATAAGAAATGTATTTTAAATAATCATAAAATGGCCCTGATATGTCACTAGACATTAAGAAATCATGTTCTTTTGAAATACTTATATCACCGTCAATAGTGGTCCGGCCAGGATATTGTTATGTAAAAGTGAAAGTTGCAGCCCCCAAGTGATTTTATTGTTGTCATTAGAGCTGTGTTGAAATGATCGAAAAATCGATTCTGAATCGAATCTTGTATAAATCGAAACAAATCGATTCACAAGTTCAAAAATCGATTCTATTTTTTAAAATAGTTTGCCTTTTTTAAAACTGAAATAGAAAGGAAAAGTCCAGACGGCCATCTTAAGTTTTGTGTCTAAAAGAGTTAATACAGGTTTCCATGGTGAACTGTTACCTACCCAGTGTTAAGTCATTGAATATCAGGCATATAATTAAAATAACAGCTTAAAAAAAAACATTTATTAGCACTGACCTATATCAACGTCGAGCTGGATCAGATTGAATCGGATCGAATTGGATCAGATCGTGATAATCGATTCTAACTTTTGTGAATCGGAATCGAATCTTGATATTTGAATCAATACCCAGCCCTAGTTGTCATGTTCTGTTTTGGTCTGAGGCTCCACCCTCAAGCTATCTACAAATCACGAAGTCAGTAGAGTTTCCTCATCCGGGTTGCCAGCTCTGCTCTGTTTACCGCAGCTGAAGCTCCGAACGGTACGGACAAGACATGTATAACGTTACGAAACCTAAAAGACCTCGTTATCAATCCGAAATACGTCGTGACAAAGTCCGAAATAAAACAAGGATTTGTATAGGACATGCCTTTGAAAGATGGAGACGGCTGAAAATGGAGAAGAATTTGAATACAGACGTCAACGTCGCCAATTTTCTCCTGGACAGGTAAGATTCACCTATGTTTGGCTAACTTACTTGTACTTAATGTAAATTGACATTTCAAATATTCACGACAGTCAAACAAAGTTATGCATGTTCGTGGAAAGTAACATTACGTTAGCGCATATGTAGGAGATTGGTCATCAAATTTAAAAGGTAAGGAATTGTTTGGGAGATAAAAAACGACGAGTCGTCATTGCTAACATTAGCATCAGGGCCCGTTTCTTTGTCATTATGCTGAACTGTAGAGGAAAACAACAGCACGTCGATTCTGGCAATGTGAAACGTAATGGAGACGTATTGAGTAACCTATACCTCGGTACAAATAATTCCTCATTTGTTCTTCTCGTACATTGTGGACTACACAAGCTGCAAGTTAACCTGTATGACCCTTGCTAATGTTATTTAGTTAGGGTTAGCCGTTCCTGCTGGATCCCGCAGCAGCTGGCAACCTCGAGTCAGGAAGGGATACACAGTTCTACTGTATTTTGAATGTGATTGCAGTACCGCTTTTGGCCACAATACTACATACGTTTCCTTTAAAAATGACAAAACAATGCAAAGTAGTGCAGAACTGTTGAAGGAAAACCATTCATAGCTTTTTACACATTTTACATAAGAATCTGAGGTGAGGTGAGCATTTGTATTCACCCACCAAAGGAATTACTTTGTTGAGACATCTGGCTGTAGGTTCACTCGAATGGAGAACATCAGTGTTTTAGGTCTAGCCACAGATTCTCGGCTAGATTAAACTTTGGACTTTGACCAGGCCATTCTGATGCATCAATCTGCTTTGAGCCAAACCACTGTACTCAGGCTCTATGTTTAGAGTCGTCATCCTGCTTTAATGTGAACATCCTTCTCCACCATTCATCTACAGAGCTGAAATCTGCTATCATGAAATCATATGAGATGTTGGTGTAGAATGATCTTAAGGACAACACGGGTCCCCTGCTGGACCCCCCCCCAGCACTTACCAGGCTAACAGGTTGGCAGATGATCTAGTCATTGTGCATAGGGATGCACCAATCCGACTTTTTTGGTCCGGATACCGATACCAATGGCTGGATTTTGTGTATCTGTCGATACCCGATACCGATCCAATACTATTTGTGAGAGTGTGGAGGTCCTGTCACTATGACTGCGATAGATCATGTACCCTGGCTGCTTGGCCACAGGGATATCCCTTTGGCTGACTGGTTAGCACACATGACCTTCACCTGGGATGGAATCTTTTTTGGTGAATTTGTTGCAGATTTTCCCCATTTTGAGTAGCCTATCGGTCCATGGTATCGGTTACATTTAACCGATAAATTTAACCGATACCGATACCAGTACTTTAGGCAGTATCGGGGCCGATACCAGTATCTGTATCGGTGCATCCCCAACTGTGCACCACCTTGACCACCCAGGGACGTATGCCTTCAGCACCATTAACACAGATATCCTCCACCAGATGCTCATCGAGCTCAAAGTAGAGATGTCCACCTGTCAGTGGATCACCACTTTCCTAACGGACTGGTAGGAGCTGCTGAGAATCTTCTCCCCTACAAGAACTGGGTGTGTTCGCTCTCCACTGCTCTTCTCTCTGTTCTCAAGTTACTGCTCTTCAGCAGACCAGTCCGCGAAACTCCTGAAGTTCGTAGATGAAACCAACATCATTGGTCTGATCCCGGACAATGCTGAATCTGCCTACCGACGGGAAGTGGGTCAGCTGGTCCACTGGTATGGTCAGAACCACACGGCGCTTAAACCGCTCAAGGCTGTGGAGACGACGGTGGACGTATGGAAAATATACCCCACACTCCCTCACCATTCTCCACAACACGGTCTACAGTAGATCATTTCTGGGTCGTAGGAAGCGCCCTTTCTCAGGACCTTTGTTTAGTCTGTCCTTGTAGCTATATGGTTTGGTTCAGCCACAAAACAGGACAGGTCCAAACTTCAATGAACAATCAGGTCCCCAGAGAGCGTCATCAGTGCTGACCTTCCCTCTTTCCAGGGCTTTTACACGTCTAGGATCAGGAAAAGAGCAGCTAGCGTCTCTGCGGACCCCACACATCCTGGACACAAGTAACGCAGACTTTCACCTTCAAGGCCGGTGCTACAGAGCGCTATCTGCATAAACCAGCTAGTCAGACCGTCTCTCTGATGAATACTGCCAACACCTTACACCACGAGTTGTCAGCGACTCTGCTGTGAAACAAAATTAGAACGTTTGCACGGCTACAATGTTCCTTTCTTTTGTTGTGGTTTAATTTATATAAAAAGTAAAAAAATAAAAATTGTCGTACATGCATGCACATGAACATACTGTTCCCATAATCCTTTTTTATTTTGATTTTCTCAAACTCATCTGAGTGCTGTGAGGGCTTGAAACACCCCAAAGTCGCATTACACAATTGCACACCATCTCATCTCTGCGGCCCCTCCAGAATAACTGATCCCGCCGGCTCTTCCTCTGGTTCATTCTCTCCTTCCTCTTCACGTTCTTTATAAAACATTCGGGGCTAAAGATGGAACCTACTTACAAATTGACAGCTGAAGAAAGCGGTAAAAACGCCTCCATTTCACGGTGTAAATAGCTGCACAGTGTGGTGGAAGAAAACCGGGTAGGTTTTCAGCCACTACTCACCTTAAAGCTGCTGACGGTGAACAGATCATCCGGGACCTTCCAGGCGATCAGGGCGTTCAGTAAATCAGTGACCTGAACATCGACAGCCACCTCATCCTCTTCCTCCTCAGCTTCGTTCACAGCCTGCTGCAGCTCCATCACCGGACTCCACCCCCCTACACACAAGACACAACATCACGAAGGGCTAAAGGAGTGTCCTCGCAGAGCAAAGCAGCTCCGAGCTGCCATATTACCGCCAAATGACTCCGTACTAACCTGCGTCGGGCTGAATCAGAGCTGCTGGATCAAATGAAATCCGAATTATCTGGAGACACACACAGAAATCCAAAGCCTGCCGATGTGACAGCTGCACACAGAATAAAGGACGTGACGCGACTCTACATCTGCTCCCAGGCTCTTCGCGCGCACACTGTAAAAGGTAGACTACCGCCTCCAACTGGCCTGGAGCAGACCGCCTCAACTTCGACCTGAACTAAAACATTTACGCTCAATACTTATTAATAATTAATAGTTGAATAACCACGGAAGAGGTTAAGGGGTAAAAAAAAAAAATGTTTTCTCAGAATTCTGACTTTAATCTAAAAAAAATAATCATTTTAATAGCCGTAATGCCCTCTCATAAATCATACACATCTTTTAATTTTCAAATTAGCCTATTTCCTTATCATCTTTAGAGATGACAAAAATCTTTATGTACACAAATTATTTTTAAACGTGACGGTTTCACTAAGAGGGACTCAGGAGGAAGACCTTTAGACTCTAAAAAATGTAAATGATACAGGCTACCCCGTGCAAACTATAAAAATATATAAGATCACGCCACTCAGCGACTCTGCATAGGTAGCCTACCCCTGGCTAGTTCCAGGTAACTTAGAACCCTCTTCATTCTTCATTCTCTCTGCCATAGATTAAACAAGGTTTCAGAGCATATTCTCAGTCATTTGCGAATGTGTCTGCTTCAGTTTAATTTTTAGGCATTAATGTGCAACATCCTCAGTCATAATTGTAGTAACAGCTTAAAAAAAAAAAAAGCGTTCCAATGAGGTTCGTTTGTCTGATAAAATAACATTTTGAAAATTATAAACTCGAAGCAGGTATTTTTTTATCAAGCACACGTTTATATTACAGTTTTTCTCAGTTGCTAAAACACTAAAATCCATTGGCTGAAGAAAGTTCTCAGTTGCTTGAACTCATTAAGCTAACTGTTCAGTCTGTTGTCAATACCTTAAACCATTTCGCATGGTTTAGATCATAGACCATGTTGTTGTCCATGGACTGACTATGAGGGAAGCAGGACTTCGAGTGCAACCCAATTTGAGCCGATTTTCTGTGTCCACCATAGTAAGAACATTCAGAGAAGAGAACAGGTACAATATACCACTGTATTTTTTTTTATTATAAATTTACTGTAGTACAGTAAGCTAAATGCTGCTTTTCCAATATACATTTGTGAAATTCATCACTGTATTGCACTGCATGAATGTTTTTTTGTAACTGCATATCTACTTTTCATAGAATTGCAAGGCTGCCTCGTGCAGGTGGAAGGACAGCTATATTCACTCACGAGCAAGAGACCATTATAGTGGGCATGGTCTTTCAGAATAACACAATACGACTCAGAGAAATCCAGGAACGAGTGATACAAGACAACACACACTTCCAGGGAATCGACAGTGTGAGCATTTCCACAATTGACCGTGTCCTATATCGTAACAGGATGCGAATGAAACAAGTTTACAGAGTACCTTTTGAGAGCAACTCGCCAAGGGTGAAAGAACTGCGAGCTCAGTATGTACAAGTAAGTGTACATCCTGACACATTTACTGTAATCCAGTACAATGTATATGAATCGGAAGTGCATACAGTAGGCCTAATTTACTCTATAGCATAGCACTGTCTCTGTACAACTTGCACAATTCTACATACAATATATTGTATTTTCTACACAGACAATTTTCGACTTGGAATCCTTGAACAGACCCCATGAGTTCATCTTTGTCGATGAAGCAGGCTTCAATCTTCAAAAGAGAAGGAGAGGCCGAAACATTATTGGACAGCGGGCCATTGTTGAAGTCCCTGGTCAACGAGGTGGCAATGTCACAATCTGTGCTGCTATCAGCAACCATGGTGTTATACATCACCATGTTACATTGGGGCCTTATAACACCCAGCATCTTCTCAGATTTCTTGTCAGTCTAAGAGAAGTAGTTTTTGAGCAGCAGGTTCAAGAGCAGCAGGGTCAAGAGCTAGATCCCATGCCCACCTATGTAATAGTGTGGGACAATGTCAGCTTCCACCGAGCTGCTCAAGTGAGGGAATGGTTTGCCATCAATGGGCAGTTTATGAACCTGTACCTCCCTCCATACTCTCCTTTCCTGAATCCGATAGAAGAGTTTTTCTCCTCTTGGAGATGGAAAGTTTACGATACACAGCCCTACACCAGAGTAAATCTGCTGCAAGCCATGGATTTGGCCTGTGGTTATATAGGTGAGGAATCATGTCAAGGCTGGATACGGCACACCAGAGGCTTTTTCCCCCGTTGCCTCAGGAGGGAAAATATTGCATGTGACGTGGATGAAGTGCTCTGGCCTGACCCAGCCCAAAGACAAGAAGCCCATTGATCACATGTATAATCCTTTGATTTTTTTGTGTTCTACATTTTAATTTTGTTTTCTATATGGTTTTGGCATGTTTGACTTTGTCCCTTTCTGGTTATTCTTGCTCTGTATTCAATTTTTAGTTTTTTCTGTTTTGTGGGTTTTCACAGTTACTGTAAGCACCTTGATCAACCTGAGCGGCATTGTATGGTGCTATATAAATAAACTTTGATTTGATTTGGTCACTTTCATTGTATGCTGTAGTATTCAGTATGATACAATAAACAAATTGTATGGTCCTAAACATTGTGCTTTCCATTTGTTTTCAATATTGACTGCTCCACAGATTTTGACTGGTTACAGGTTCATATCACAGTATCAGAGTTTTTGAGATGCGTGGTACAACACTGTAAAACTAAGGGTACAAGAAGGAGGAAGAACAAAAAAATGCAGCGCAAAACACTAATTTCATCAACTTTGAGCATTTTGTATAATGACAAACATGTGGAATTTGTTTTGAGATTAGAAATGTACTTCTCCCTGAGAACGGTTTTGAACAATGTGTTTTCTATTTTTTGGTGTATTTACTGACTGCTTGATAGGATATGTCATTTTGAGCAATTATTTGAGAGCAGTGCTTGATTTTGGGCACACGTAAAACTGTTTTGAGGCCAAAGTTTGATTTTGCAAGAGAAGTCAGAGGTTTTGTGAATCATGCTTGAAGCTGAGGTTTTCTGTTTAAGGGTTTGAGAAAATAGAGCAAGGTTTCAGGAATTGTGCTTTAGCAATTGAGAAAAACTGTTATTTAGCCTACAGTGAACAATGAACGCTTAGTTCTGAAGCTTCATGTCCTTAGCATTGTGTTTTCTATTTTGCTATATAGTGTTTTAAATTTTGAACGACCTGGGGCACGATCTGACAAACTTCCTTTTTTCAGCACAGATTGAACTGTTTTGAGGTGAAAGTTTGGTTTTGCAAGAGTCTGAGGTTTTGAGAATGTGGCTTGAAAATTGGGTTTTGTGTTCACGGTTTACAGAAAAGCCCAGCAGCTTTCCAGAAACGTGTCTTAGCAAACGAGAAAAACCGTAAAGGCTTGAAACCATCATTCTGTGTGTAATTATTCTATTTAATGTGTTTTCCTTGTGATTTGAGCCACTGAAATAAATTAACTTTTTAATGTTATAGTTTGTTGAATATGACTGCATTGTATAGTGTCTAAATGTAGGAACTCCAAATGCTGTAGCACAGGCTCTGCTCAAGTGTGTTTGCTTCCTTTGAAAGGGTGCTGGTCCCCGAATTACGAAGGGATTAAAGTCTGTGGTCATATGGGGATCAGCCTTGTTTTAATCTCTAAACAGAGAGAGAGAGAGAGAGAGAGAGAGAGAGAGAGAGAGAGGGGAGGGAAAGAAAAAGGAGGGAGTGAGAGTGTGCATATTAATATCCAGTACTTACTAGCAGGCAGTAGCACAGGAACTTCACATCAAGAAGTAAGACAAATCCTTCTGGTGGATATTTTTCATATTGTACTCTTCAAGTTCTTGTTTCTGAAGTTTTGGAGTGTGGATTTTGAAGAAACCTACACGTTTTACTTCCATTATTATTAAGGTCAGGTAAATGTTTATATTTGATTTGTTCTGGATTTAAACACTCGTCCAAAAGTCATTGAACAAAGAGAAACTTTTTCAGTCGAGTCAAGCATATCCCGGGAACCTCTGCAGCATTTGTTCCGGATTAAATTCCATCATTTGGTAAAAGGCTCCTCATGGCTCAGTTCAACTCCTGCCAACACCCAGAAGTGTCAAACAGAGCTGTTATCTACGGCCCCCTAACCATCTGTTCAGATCGGGACACCCACAGTGGTGGAGATGATGAGGAGGCAGTGGGGGAGTATGAAGAGGTGGAACTAGCAGAGGAGGTAGGTGAAGATGTCTTGATTTTAGCTGTGGCAGGAAACGAGGAGATTGGTGACACAGTGAATGAAACGGGACAGCAAAGTGAAAATGTGGTCGTAAGGCGAAGTGAAATGGCTTCACTACAACACAAGGCAGGAGAGGAGAACGTAAATGAGGGAAATGAAGTGAGGGATAAAGATTGGGGGAAGTTAGACGAACAGAAAACAGACAAAGGATGTGAGAGTATGTATAATATTCCAGGTTCTTTGCCTGTGTCAGCAGAGGCTAAGAACGTTTTGGACCCCAATAAAGTCCACCAAGAGGAGAGAAGAACAGAAATCCATGATCTAAACAAAGCAGTAAATGGTACGGAAACAGATCCAGTTGCAGCAAACATTTCAGACAACAGTTCAAAAAAAGTCCATGATGAGTGTCTTTATAAATGTCTAAGGCAGTCTGGATTTGGGACAAAATGTTCTGATGGGGAAACTTCAGAAGACAACATCCAATATACTGACCGTCTACAGACAGACTTGAACCAAGTTTTCACTGCATGGAAGGAAAATGTCAGCAAAGCAATGACTACGTACGTACACACACTTAACCAAAGTGAAGAAAACCAGTCAATAATTAGAAGTCAAGAGGAGACAAAAAACACAAACAAAAGCAACAGTTTAGATTTCATGTCAAATGTGTTTTATGTTGGAAACTCTGAGAAAAAGCAGATTAAGGATGTGACGGTCCAGAAGAACAGGAAAAACACAAACGCCATTTCTGCCTCTGATGATCGGCACTTCGATTTGGAGTCAGAAGTAAGAAGTGAAGCACGTGAGGAGACAGAACGAGGAACGCTACTCGCTGTAGCTTTTGAGCGACGTTCACTGTCAGAGAGTAGGGATGAGGAAAGGATATCAGGAGCTGGAGTTGGCCAGACTGATACTGTGAAGGATGAGGAAGACGAGAGAAAGACATACCCAGAAGATAAAGATAAAGAAAGAGGTCTTCCAGAAAGGCAAAGGGAAGCTCAGCTTGAAAACCTGGTGGTGGATGCCCATCTAGAACTGGTTGAGCAGCAAGTTGAGTGTAAGTTTGTAGATGGAGACAAAGCATCTGAAATGAAAAACAAAGGGGATGCCCCATTAAAAGAAAGGACGTTTACAACAGGTGGAGAAGACAGAATGCAGATGCATGCTTTACAATATCTCAGAAAGGCAGAAATAGATCAGGTGGACAAACTAAATCCTCAGGACACCAGGCAACTTGCTGAGGACAGAACCGAGACGGAACAAGAAAATGCAATAGAAGGAGAAGTGAAGATGGGAGAGGAACCCATCACTGTTTTAGATGATTACATTGTAGAGACAACTGTCACCCCAACCAGGGAGTTAGTAACATTGCCTTCTGGTGCTACCGTAGAGAGTGAGGAGCATCAGGAGCTTCAAAAAGAGATTATGGAAGCTGGAAGAGAAAAGGAAGAGGAAAAAAAGAAACAATTCCGAGAAGAAGAAAAGAGTGGGAAACAAGTTATCAAAGACAAAGATGGTGAGAAAGAAAAACTAAATGTAAAAGAGAAAAGTGATCATCAAATTTTAGATGATAGAAAGAAAGACTCTGAAATAAACAGAAAAGATGAAGGACTGACACAAGCAGTAGAGAACGGGACTGTGGGTGTGCAACCACAACCACTGTCGAAAGAAGGAGGGGGGGAATCAAAACTGTTGTCAACCATGAGAGAAGATGAAGACTGGATTAAAGGAGACCAACAAGGTGAAGGGACAGGGGAGAAGACGAAGGTCTGGTCAAAAGAACTGAGGCCTTTGAGAAAAAACACCTGGGACAATGAAAGAAGCCAAGAATGGACAATGAAAGAAAAAGCGCTAGAACAGACGTGTTTTCAGAAGAAGGAGGACTGGATAAAAGAGTTAAAGTCAGTGATCAAAGATGAATCCCAAACCCCAAAAAAGGATGACCAAGTGAAGAAGAAGCGTGTGGTGTTAATGGAGGATGGACATTCATATATACCACAGCAAGAGATAGTCCCAGAGGAGAGAGAAGAGGTCAAGCTGATCTTCCACAGAAACGTGGAGAGCCCAGTACATCCTGAATGCAGGAACAGCAGAACACTTCAACAGCAGGACCACGAAATATCGCTTTTTGTAAAGGTAATGAAACAAATAAACCTCATTTGTACAATCCAGTTTTTATGCAACGCAACCAGGTTAGGGTCTTCATTTATTACTTACATTAGCACATGCACTACATTGAAAACCCAACTAAACCATAGTAGGTCCTGGTCAGATAAGTCTGAAACAAGAAAATCTTGTTAACACATTGACACATGTCGATACATACAGAATGAAAACTACTTTAAGCTTTTCCGATTTTGTAGACTAAAGTTTGGAAGTACTTTTCCAAAACTGGCAGTTCTGGTTGAACCTTCAGTCCTTTATCACTATTTAACCCATCTATAGATGTCACTGATAACACAGTAGCAACAAGGTTAAACCATGCTACCAAGACTCCTGAAGTTTCTGTATAATATTGCCTAGTTGTTTGTCAGTCCTAAAGTTGAAGACAACTGGACTTCTTTCATTGTTTGTTCAAGACATTTCACCTCTTAGCCGAAAGGTTCCTTCAATTCTGATCATATATTTGAAATCTTACTTACACATGGATTGGTACCTATTTTATTTTAAATCTCAGCACCCACTGGACCTTACAAGGATGAAAGGCAAGGACAAGGATCTGAGAAACTAAGTTTATTTTTCAATTGTAATATTCCGATGTATAGTAAACACAATGACACAGATACTGGACAGAGACCCAAAGACAAGCTCAGCAGAGTGGCGTATGCAGTCTAGTTCATTGTAGCAGTTTGTAAAAAGGATGGCCCAACACAGAAGTCAGCTCATTGATTGAAGGCCTGGCAACTACACATTTTGGACAGGAAAGACAAAAAAAAAAAAAAATGTGGGTTGATTTAGCAATAATGAATTTCGTTGAGTGAACTAAACTGATTTGATAGTTGGAGGAAAGAGTGAAAGAAGTTATTTATCATAAGAAAACAATTTTAAATGGATGAAGCAGCAGCTAATTTTATCTTTCTAACACCTAACCGTCACTTGTCTCCCCGGAGGACTTCATGGAGGGAAGGGCCAAAGAATGTCAAAGCATTGTAGACTAGAGGATTGAAAATACTTTTCTGAAACTAGTTATTCCGGTCTGAGCTTTATTCCACTACCTCTATCAGAAACACCCATCGCAGTCATTGATAGCATCGCAACCTAGACTGCCATCCAGCACTTGAGCTTGAAACACGTTGTAGTGTTTTTCCTTGAGAATTGATCAACACTAAGTCATATAAATAATGCTGTCAAATAATTTGCCATTTGTTGAATAAGGATTATTGTTCCGTCTCAAACCACAAAACTGAGACAATACTTTAAGCAAAACATGTAAAAAGATCTGATAATTCTTTTCTAAGAAATTCAGCTCTATTACCTGTTTGTACTTCAGTAAGAACACCCACTTACTAGGATTTGTATGGAGGACCATTTCTGCCAAAATTGACAATAAATAAATAAAATTGGAATAAATAAATCAGGAAATAGATTTGACAAAAAATTAAATTTGCCATTTATTTATTTATTGGCACATTAGTTTCCACATTGGTCAGTCTCAAGTCTCTGTAAGCTTAAGCTGAAGTGTCAGAGGAGCGTTAGTATGTGTGTCTGTGACAGAGCTGAGATAGCCAGCTGCTGGAATTTTACTGTCAGGGTAAGGCTGGATCAAGCACAAGGCTTGTACTTGCCATATACGTCTCCTGAGAGCAACAGATGAAAAAGGAGATGCCTTCGATGGTGAGGAGCTGGGGCGCAGAGGTTAACAATTGAAGGCTAACCCGGTTAAGCTAGCGGTCTTGCTAAGCTAGCGGTCTTGCTAAGCTAGCGGGAAACAATGAAATGATGAGGAAGAGAGTGTTTTTGATCATAAAAATGGCTATTTATTACTTACCTAGTACATTTCCATACTATTTCCACAATGAAGATAGTGTTACTGTCAAATATTTTGGGAAATATGAAGTCAAATACATTATACTGCCTACATAGGATAGGCATTTGGGTCACTTTCAGGAATTTATTTAGGAGAGGTGACCAAAAAGTCTGTATATCATGTTAAAGGGCTATCTATACTGTGACCACAATACATATTTCTGGATTTTACTGTACACTTTTTTGCACAATTATTTATAAGAAAATAAGTGTTTTTATTTATTCTGCCTTATAAAAGTTGTCTACTTTAAAAAAAAAACTTGTTAAATAATAATCTTAAAATTATACAAATTATGCTACTATTAATAACTGCTCAAATTATGTTATCTTGCCAGTAAGCCAAGACATGAAATTGGTGTTTTAATGAGCAACACAATGATTATGATACAGGTTAATACACTTGAGTCTATCTACTAAAAGGTTTGCAGGTTTACAGGTCACCTCTCGACTAAATTCCTGAAAGTGATGTATTTGACTTCATATATCTCCAAAAGTTTGACAGTAACATAGTATTCATTCTAGAAATAGTATGGGAAAGTAGTAGGTAGGTAATAAAAAAAAAAAACATTTTTATGGTTAAAGCCTCATAATTTAATTGTTTTCGCTTCCAAGGCTGCGTCAACTCCTGGTGAATTCTCTATCACCGTAACGCACGCTGTATGCACATACCTAAACTTTATGGAGCGCTAACCTCTGCAGACTTGACTGCCTATTTCCAAGTGACGGCTCCCTTGACCGCGGTCTTGAGTGTGGAATTCAACACGAGATGTGGACAGGTGGTTGTGAACTGTTGTCAAAACTTAACACAAGATGCGAAGGGGAAGTAAGCGCTCGGTTGTGAGGTGCTACTTGGGGGCTTCCCGCTAGCTTAGCTAGAAGCCTAACCAGGTTAGCCTTCAATCGTTAACCCTTCTGCCCCAGCATGGAGACCTCCATTACAGCTACAGTGAGATTCCTGCAGTCGGGTATCTTAACTCTGTCACAGACACAGATTAGCCAGCCGATGCCAACACTTTTTTTTTATTTTTTTTTATTTTTT